>JAFFST010054301.1:292602-314731 GCA_022414735.1 Noturus placidus
TTACATTAGAGGGTTTTCGAGCATGAACGGCCTTTTTAAGGTCATACCACAACATCTCAATAGGATTCAGGTCAGGACTTTGGCTAGGCCACTCCAAAGTCTTCATTTTGTTTTTCTTCATTGTGGCCCCTGCCACCCCACCCAGGAATGTTTACATGTGATTAATTTACTTATGATTCATCTACATGTGATTTAATTTCATATATTTTGCATTATTTTCATAAATCCATACAGAATCAAAGAAAAGAAAGAAATTAAAAAACTTAAAAAGGGGGGGGGGGTAAGATGGATAGTATTGACCGTCCACCTCTGATACCCCAGATTTGATGTGAGATGCAGTAGAATAGAATTGTGCACTGGAACGAGAAAAAAAATAAATGCTTATTTATATCCAAAGTAACATTTGTGTGACTTTTATGGACATGCATGTTCCCTGCCCAGATTTGTGAACTTTCTATTAGATATCTGAACATTTTGGCTAAAAAAAGCAAAGCCATTTTGTTTGATCTCATGTAATTCTCTCTCCATGCTCATAGCTGTGCCACACTATGACATATATTCTCTCTCAATACGTCTTAGCTCTTATAAATCCTCCATCTTGCTAGAGAATTTGTCTCCATGCCTGTGTATGTAGTGACTGTATCTCCCTCTCTGCTTTCACTGTTTAATATATGGTATTGCAATCTAAACCTGGCTGGATGTGTGACGGTTGCGATGTGGTTTATTACATTTCCACACACAGAGCCTGTAAAAGAAGGACAGATTTACACACAGGAGAGTAAATAGTGAATAGGCGAGACACACTGCTGCTGGTAATGCTAAGGGTTGAAGTACAGACACTGACTTCTAACTGCTCAAATGTGTTCAGTTTTCCTCACACAAACTGTAACATATAGCGGCTATAAATAATTGTGTTTCTCAAAGTCACACCAAATAATGAGGCTGAAGCTACTATCAGTGGGTACCAGTACCCGTAACATTGGACCTGTAATGTTTATTGTCCTGTAAGAAATGCAGTAATTGACATGAGTTTCTTACCAAAAACACACCACTGTCAGATAGTTATGAAGCAGGTCTGCAGATTTATACCTAGTTTTTTTTTTCTCTTCAAAATCTAAACTGCCATTGAGACATTTCCAGATTCATACAGTTTGGATAGCACACATTTTAATTATATAATATTAAAATCAGTTGAGAAATAAATGTATCCTCTGTAGTGCCCTCTATCTGCTGGTATTTATATAACACTCTTGGCAGGCCTTCCTTTTGTAGCTAGTTTGGCATGTGTCTGAAGCAATGCATGCTTGATGCTCACTTTGCCAGCACATTTCTAACTTGTGTCCTATTGGGATCCATCATTTGACCAACAAAATTCATTTAGCAAATCATTCCAGCTGTATTTAATTGCTATGAACCAGACCACCATTCAGCAACAATCCAACTGGCACCCAGTATATGACCCGTACAAGTATGTGGCAAGATCAATATGCAGAAAGCAATAGATCTTTGTTTGCTTGTTTGCTTGCCTGCTTGATAATTTTTTTACAGTTGTGTGAAAAAGCATTTCATTACCCCTGATGTCTTCTGTTTTTGTGTATATCTCATATTAAATATTTTAGAAATTAAAACAAAATCTAATATAAAAAAGGCAACATGAGTAAACACAAAATACAGTTTTTAAATGATAGTTATTTATTGAAGCAAAAAAGTTATCCAATGCTAATGGGGCCTGTGTGACCATGCAAATACTTTTTCACACCACTGTATTTACATAATTATTTTACTTTTACTTATTACTTACAGCAACAAGCAGATTTCAAAAATTATTCTCATGAAGGCTTCTTTATCATTAATAGATCTATCTATCTAGAGTCCAAATCTTACCAAGTGTCAGATAAAAAAAAGCATGTAATAGGCATCAAAATCATTGTAGTGTCATGTAATTAAGTAGAAATTTTAATTAAAAGAAGACAAAAGAAAATGAAAAAAGAAAATGCCCCCAATGGCAGCAAGGAAGAAGCACATTCTAAATGAAAATGCAACTGCTACTATCTGAACTATTTTCTTTTAAATTATCTTGGTACTGTTTATAGACATATTACAGAATTAATACATTTTAAGGTCAAAGTTAGTTTTGCAATATTTACATCATTACAGTTCTGGAAAAAAGATTCAAGAAAGCTTAAAATTTTCATGGCATTATGTAGACTATTGTCGGCTGTGGCTCAGTCGGTAGAGTGGGTTGTTCACTAATCCACTAATCATAGGGTTGGTGGTTCGAATCCCGGCCCGGGTGATCCCATGCCGAAGTGTCCTTGGGCAAGACACTGAACCCTAAGTTGCCCCCGATGGCAAGCTAGCACCTTGCATGCAGCTCTGCTACCATTGGTGTGTGAGTGTGCTCTCATTTGTAAGTCGCTTTGGATAAAAGCGTCTGCTAAATGTAAATGTATTGAACATTGTGACTACAGATCTCCATTTGACACAAATAGGCACTGATAAGTAAGATAAAATTTTACTGATAAATATTTAGCATTGGCCATAGTAATATAATGTTTGGTGTTGGCTCTTTTGGAAGTATTGGGAGCTGGAACTAAAATAAATAAATAAATAAATACCAACTTAAGAATATCAGGATAATATACAGCTGCACATGCAGAGAACATTTCCTTCTTCCACATTACACCTCTGGCATGGAGGAGAAATATAATTTTCAAGAATGCTTAGCCTGCATGGACCATGTAGTATCATAGGTTAGTTTAACATTGTTTCCCAAAAAAAACAGCTTTGTAGGAAATATATTTTATGATATAAGAATGATGTTAGCTGAATATGGAAGCATATAATTTTAGGTAGTTTAATATTTTTATTTTCTTTTCAGAAGCATTGAGTGCATCTCTTAAGTGGTTTAAAAGTATGCTTGCAAAGGGTCAAAGGTTAGTGAGGGCATATTTAATCCCTGCACTGATTGAATCAGTCACTTCCCATAGTTTATGCAGCTGTGAGGAATGCAGGATAGAGTGAGGGAGGGAAGAGGTGCAAAGATCTGTGACCTTTGACCAGTGTCCCCTGAGACAGGCGAACATGGTCGGCATAGTGTGAACCCCAGAATACAGTGGCCTGAGTGGTCAGTGCTGATGTGTTAAGCCTCTTGAGTGTAATAACCTCAATAGCACTATGTCACTCACTCACTCACACAAACACACACACACACACACACACACACACACACACACACACACACACAAACACATACACACACACACACACACACATACAATATAGTATTCTAATACTATGGTGTCCTAATCAATTACCCTTGGAGGTTCAAAGAAAAACAGAGCATATCCCAACTTGTACTTGAAGCCTCAGAGAAGACTTCAAGTAGAACCAAATATTGAAACTCTGAAAGCTGAAACATACATTCTGTTACATACATTCTATCATTTAGTCCATAGTCTATTAATGTCCATAGGCATTATGTATAACTTTGCAATGGCCACCCCACACTTTGTTATTTTCCTTCTTGCTTTGGTCCCTATCTAGTGTTTGAATAAGGGTGACATCAGAGCCAGTACTTTGCTGTGGGTGCTACTGGATTTCAGACAATTCTTGGCGATCAAATGCAACAACCCTGGCTACTTTGAGGTTAAGTCTCTGATCCTACAGGTTGTTTTCAACTTGCTTGGTCCACATCTACTTTGGTGCTGATCGCAGCACTTTCCACTGTGTGGGCAGCTAAGAGCAGAACAGTCTTTATGGTAGCCGGCTGGCATTCACCTTGCACACATGGCCAAACCGTCAAAACCGTTGTCTCTGGATTCTCTCTTCAATTGTGGGGTGCTGATCATATTTTAGTGGGATGGTCTTGATTTGAAAGTGATTGTGAAGGGAAAACTCCCAGGATTTCTCACAAGCATTGCATTTGGAAGACCTAAAGCTTGTTCATGTCTGAGTAGAGCAGTGTCAATATCTCCATAAAATGGCACTGTTCTTGATGGATATGTTCTTTTTTTCCTACATTCAGCACTTGAGTGAAGCGAAGGCTGCGGTAGCCTGACCAATCTTGCTGTGAATCTCAGCTTGCTGTTCTTTTGCGGTGGACAATGGTTTGCAATCCAGGACCTTGGTCTTGTTTGAATTGATATTCAAGCCAGAAGACTGCTTGGCACATGCAATGTTGCTGAGGATGTATGTTGCCTCTGCTACAGGCCCTGTGAATATGGCACTGTCATCTGCAAACATTAGGTGGGTAACAAAGTGGTTTTCATCATACAGAATGCTTTCCTAATTATCACTATATTGAGGAGCAGTGGAGAGACAATGTCATCCTGGCAAATCCTTGGCTTGGATGGAAAAGTCCTCAGACAGATTATTTTGAGCATGCACACAGCTATATATATTGCTTGGAGGAGACAAATGGCTTTCTGGGGCACATGCTAATTTTCCAGTGATTTTCATAATGCTGGCCAATGTACACATTCGAAAGCCACTCTGAAGTCGATGAAAATGATGACATTTTACTTTCCACATTGTGGAGTGATCAAATGACTTTCATGAAGACTTTTTGCTGATGATCAAGAGCAGGCCGAAGCTTCTGTAAATCTCTAAACTGTCACCTTTTTCATGATTGGCACAAGGATTGCTCACTTTCACAATACCTCTTAACCCTACCTTAACCACACCCACCTTAACCACGCTAGTAAAATGTTCTTGTCATGCCACGGCCTATAGAACTTCTTTAGAAAGCATGGAAACATTACCAATCCAAACCAAAACTCTTGAAGAGTGTGCACTCTATAAAAGGTTCAATTTAGAAACCTTACCTGTAATTGTGAGAACCTATGAGAGGTTCTATGTAGAATGATATCCCTCACAGGAAAGCCCTAAAATCCTTAAGTTAAATCTAGAAACTTAAAGTTTGGGAAGAACTCTTTGGAAGTTCTGTGAAGGTTTCTCATTCAAAAAGAAAATTCCAAGTAGATCCACCTTTAGAAGCTAGAACTGTTAACAACCCTTGTGGTAGTTTTTTATTCTAAGAATATACAAATGCTGCAAATGAAATGCTACAGATTTATTTATCTAAATGCCTGCAATTCTCCAAAAAGTGTAAATAAATATTGTGGAAAAAAAATATTTCCCCCATAGCAGTTGGTGTGAATGGGCAGGTGGTGGCACTGTGCCCCTTATGGCTCAAGTGAGCAAAAAAAAAAAACATTGGTTGTGAGTAATTGGAGAGATCATAATGGCTTCTCATTGCTCCAAAAGTGGGCTGAGATAGAGCACAGGTGGTGGAAGCTGAGGTTCAGTCTGTGTGTGTGTGTGTGTGTGTGTGTGTGTGTGTGTGTGTGTGTGTGTGTGTGTGTGTGTGTGTTACACAATGGGGGACAGCAGATCACCTTACATTATCCTCTGAACTTCAAACGGTTAAAATCGTTAAGACCATGAGCAACACAGTAAATCAGAGGGGGTTCTTCACAGCTGTAATCCTTATAAATAACGAGGGGGGGTTGGTGTTAGTGTACAGTGTACTGCTGGCAATTTGCTATGAGATATGACATTATATAAATGTTAACAAATCAAATATTCTTGGTAGCTTGTAGAGAAACATGTACTGAGAATGCGATGTGAAGATAGACATATATTCTCCCGAATTAAACATAAGAGAATGTATTCCTTGGTGTCATGTATAAAAATGAGGAACACACCTACATAAATGTGTAGTACTTGACCTCAGAGTCCAGAGAAAGACAAATTGTTGATTTATATACTCACCAGATAGATTACAGTTGACCTTTATTTTCCTTGTTGGTGTGCTATATTTTCCCTGCACTATGTTGTGTACAAGGGCCTGACTTTGTATTCCTACTTGAGCCTCTGTGCAACAGAGACAAATCCTTATTTAAGTATTTGCTTAAAGAAAAATTTCTCTCAAATTTCTCACAGAAGAAAACTCACCTGCAGGTCAGTTTCCTTAAAAAAATCAGGCAGATCCCTTTGTGGCTTCTTGCTGATAGTGTATATTCAATCCAGTACCAGTCAAAATTCTAGACACACTATACAGTATTTTCCACTGGTTGAAATATAAAGACAAATAGTGAAGTTAATGACCATGTATAAATTTATTTCTGAAGTAGTTTTTACTTAAAATGAAATAGTTGCCTATTATTAAATAGTTGTGCGTATATATAGACCGATCACCTCCTACCTAATATTGTGTCCTACCACCAAAACAGCTCTGACCCATCAAGTTATGGACTCCACAAGACCTGTGTTATCTGGCAGACTTTTGCAGTAGATCCTTTAAGTCCCATAAGTTGTGATGTGGATCGTACTTGTTTCTCCAGCACATCCCACATGTGCTCAATTAGACTGAGATCTGGGGAATTTGGAGGCCAAGTCAACACCTTGAGCTTTTTGTCATGTTCCTCAAACAATTCCTGACCAATTTTTGCAGTGTGGCGGTGTGGCTGTCCACATCATGTAAAACAACACAGGATTCATCAGACCTTCTTCCATGGTCCAGTTCTGATGCTCACATGTTCATTGTAGATGCTTTTAGTGATGTACAGGGGTCAGCATGGGCTCTCTGACATGTCGGTAGGTACACAGCCCCATGCACAGCAAGCTGCGATAGATTGTGTGTTTTGACATCTTTCTGTTATAGCCAGCATGAACTTTTTCAGCAATTTGTGCAATAGTAGCTCTTCTGTGGGATCAGATCAACCTTCCCTCCCCATGTGCATCACTGTGCCTTAGGCCCCCATGACACTGTTGCCGGTTCACTGGTTGTCCTTCCTTGGACCACTTTTGGTAGGTACTAACCACTGCATACCAGGAACATCCCACAAGACCTGTCGTTTTGGAGATGCTCTGACCCAGTTATCCAGCTATCACAATTTGCACATTTTCTGCTTCCAATACATTAATTTTGAAAACCGACTGTTCACTTGGGCCTAATATATCGCAACCCTTGACAGGTGCCAATGTAACATGAAAATCAATGTTATTCACATCACCTGTCAGTGGGTTTAATGACATGGCTGATTGGTGTATATTTACTTTATATATACAGTCAGGTCAAATATTTGGACATTGATCATAAGGTAAACCCACTGCAATTACTCTGGTGATGCCTTGTCTTGACTGTTGACTTTAAGCCTACCTCCTGGAGGGTGTTCTTGATCTGGCCAACTGTTGCGAATGGCTTTTTCTTTTTTGTCATCCACCACATTTGTTTTCCAAGGTCTCCTTTTTGGTGTTCCTGAGCTCACAGGGGGTTCTTTTTTTAAATAATGTACTAAATCATTTATTTGGCCACACCTAATGCTTATTGCTATTTCTTTGATGGCTTGCTTCACTGGCAATCACAACTCTTTGGGTTTCATTTTGAGAGTTAATAGCAATAGATACCAAATTCAAATGCCACACGTCAATCAACTTTATACCTTTTATCTGCTTAGTTGTAAGTGAAAAAAATGAGGGAATAAAACAGATCTGGCAATGGAACAACCAAGCAGCCAATTGTTCAATTACTTAAGTACAATCCTTTTTTTTGAATGCTATATAATAATTACTGCAGCTCCGGTGAACTGGAGAATTATTCAAATGGCTTGTTTGGCAAAAACAAGTCCTGCATACAAGCAAATAATCCAATGCCCACTATAAATTTGGTGGTGGCTCATTGTTATTTTGGGGCTGTTTTGGTTTTCCAGATCTCGTGAGATTGATGGCAGCATGAATTCAACTAAGTATAAGGAAGTTTTAGCATAGAAACCTGGTTACTGGTCATTGCAAAACACTTGATATATTTTGCATCTCATTCTCCCGATTTGAGCATGGCTGTATGTGATTGTGCCCTGCGATGGACTGGCACCCTGTCCAGGGTGTACCCCGCCTTGTGCCCGATGCTCCCTAGGATAGGCTCCAGGTTCCCCGTGACCCTGAAAAGGAGTAAGCAGTTGAAGATGGATGGATGGATGGATGGATGGATGAAAATACAAATACAATGAATATGTTTTAAGAAAATTCTAGGGTAAAAAAAACTTTAAAATCTTTGTGAATGAGAAAATATTGTGTTAAAATAAAACTGTATACTGTCTATAAACTTTTGACCATTGTCTTGAAGGGTGCCAATAATTCTGGAGCTGACTGTATATCAAAGGCAGGATGACAAGCCCAGCTTATTACCAAAACGGCCTACAAGTGAAGCAGCTGTATGCTGACCTCAACTGCACAGCACAGAGCTGCTTAAGAGTACAATAGTGGCTCTCCTGCAGTCATGTGATTTGAACTCAAAAGCTTCCGGTCACTAGCACAGAATCTTAACAGGAAGAGAAGAAAGTCAGATACAGACTATGAAAAGAGATGGAGTGAGTGAATGAGAGTGAGAAAGAGAAAAAGCAAAGGGAAAGGGGAAGGGGAGGGATCGATGAATCTCTTCACAATGAGCTATTCAGTGTGTATAACTGCCTCCATTCAGCAGCAGATGTGTGTGGGTGGAGCGACCCAGCATGACAGAGCTGCCCAATCTCCCATCACTGAATCAGAATATGGAATTCATATAGAACGGATAGGGGGGTGGAACATATTTTGGCGCATTGTATAAATCCTAAAATACGATTAGCCCTCAAGACTGCATGGTAAAAGGGCCCTTGTGTATAGACATCCCAGTATCCATGATCCATGTGACATCATCGCTTACCTCTGACAAGAGAAGTCACTTGACTGATCCAAACAAGGCTGCATTTTTCTGACACACAGACGTCCGATGTGCTTTCCTTAATGATAAAAAGCTAACCATGAAGGAAAGTTTGTATTGCTGCTTTTTTTCTCTCTCTACACACATAGGAGCCTGAGGGAGGCAGTGTGTATTGTTTGGAGATTAATAGCTGATCCCCTGTTTTCAAGTCTCTAGGGAGCTTGGTGACCTTCTCGCTCAGGTTCGCCTTCCTCCTGACTCAGCAACAGCTGCTAGCACATGCGCACACACACACTGACACACACTGACACACACATACACTATAGGCAGTAAAACCTGGCACAAAGGGTACACAGCACGAAGTCTTTGCTTATTAAACCTATTCAGCTAATTAGTTCATGCTCAATACTGCGCAGTACTCAGTGCAATGTATTTTAGAACAACAGGTGGGCCATTAAGGAAGGCTGTGAAAGACCTTTAAGCATGTTCCCTGTGCTGTTGCAAAGTGGTCAGATATTTTGAAAAAATAAAAATTAAAAAATATATAAGAAGAACCAGACAACAAATAGAATACTCTAGGATTGCTGTTTGAATTATATTAGAAAAATTATGAAAGAACCTGCCATAAAAATGCATCAGTCTAAAGCAGCATGGTCCAGTGCAATGATACTCCCCTACACACACACACACACACACACACACACACACACATGAGTTTACAGCCTTCAAGACCTGAGTAAACAGGGTCTGCATGCTATGTACACAGCGACAGCATTTAGTGGGCTTTGCTGCTTTGAGTGTCATAAACACCTACAAACTTTCAGCCAAAAAACTTTCCTCACATGTGGTACAGCCAACTTAGTTGCATCGAAGACTAGCAGCGCACACAGAAATGTGAGGATGATGTAGTTGATTAGCAGATTAGCTGTGCTTTAGTGCACAGAACATTAGGTTCAGCAGGCTGCTGGGACTGCTAACTCTAATTCCATATCTGGTCATTTATGTCTAAATGGCACGGATAGAAGTTAGCCAAATGCATCCAGTTGTCTTATTTATTTCATTGAGGTGCTTTCCCAGCTGTCTTACTGATCAAGAGGAAAAGGAAAGGAAATTGACTTTGTTTTATTGCTAGTCATTCTCTGTCCTGGCATTGTCATTCAAGGAGGAACTACATGCTACAGCTTGAGCTCTAACAGGTGACACACACTGATTATGGCAACTGAATGACAGACACAAACCCAGCTACAAGCACAGACTCCATGAGATCTCTGAGTCCTATTAGCTGAGAGGGCATCCCTTATGTGACAAGTCCAGGGAGGAAAAACACACGTACACCTTAATTTCCCAAGGTAACCTTTCAGTGCTGAAGTGCACCTTCACTGCACCCACAATGCCCTAATGGATCTCCAGCAGCAAGACCAGAGGGAGACACACTGTGTGTGTGTGTGTGTGTGTGTGTGTGTGTGTGTGTGCGTGTGTGTGTGTGTGTGTTTCACTGAAAAGGCTTTGCCTTTGGTTAGAGCTGGCTATCAGCCCTGCTGAAAGGCTTCATGCTTCTCATTGTATAGCATTGTTACAGTGCAGCTCAAAGAATGAGAGGGACCTACACACTGAAGAGAACAGCTTAACATTCTTTTGACTCAATTCTGGTAACATATTAACTAGAACAAACAAACAAAAAATAACCAAACTCTCAGTATGCAGGATTAGTCAGTAATGTAAAGCAGATCATTTTCAACAGCATTTCAATTTAAAATTAAATTTTAATTCATGCATAAATTATGAAGTTATCCAGACTCCTTTGATGTTATTTTATTACTTAAAATTTACTTTTTTTTCTAAATATGACATTATAAAGTATATTTGTTTTCCATGTATAGGAATACCATGAGTTTAATTATATATAAAATTATACCTGAAAAACAAAACATTCAGGTCTAAAATATTTAATATTGGCCAAAATGATAGAAAATATAATTAATAACGAAATATAATATATAATATATAATATATAACAAAATATAGCAATAATGTTGGCATGTACTATATTTACATTGAGAAAAACAAAAGAAAAAAGAAAAAGAAAATTTGCTTTTATAAAAAGTAATGTCTTCTTTGGAGTATTTAATTTAATTTGAGATTTTGTTCAGAAAGTTTGTGAAGTTATATGAGAAGCATGCTGCATTTTTTTAAAAGTTAAGGACATTATATTTGTTATTGTGTGCAGACTGTTTATCAGATTTGAAGTCAGTAGGGGATTTTTCTCTTACTGAAATCTTTTGTTTTGGTAAGGGTTGGTTAGTTCAGCGTTCTCTCCGAGAGGTTGTCTCATTGTGCTGTATTTAACATTGTGGACAACCTTTGGTTATAGAGGGATACACTGCTGTCTCCTTTGGGTTATGGAGACTTTGGGTGTTTTTATGTTTGAGGGATTGTTGGGGGGAGGGGAAATCACTCCGGCTCTAATTGACTATATCCCTATGGTTTACTAAGTAAACTTTACATTATTAGATGGTTAGTAGTAATATTGATCTCAACACGGCTAGTACAGGCACACCTTTTAAGATTTATTAAGATTTATTAGTTGGAACGTCATAGGTATGGGTAATCCTGTTAAGAGATATAAGGTTTTTATATATTTTATATATTTGAAACTTTAAAAAAAAAAACTCAGATATAGTATTTTTACAGGAGACTCACCGTTGTATTAAAGATCATAGGTTATATTGAGCCTTATGCCTGTTGTTGGGTTTTACAATATTTATACAACCAGTGATAGTTAGTGTAGCCATCATGTGCCGAGGTGATGGGGTTGAGGGGGTTATGAAAATGAATCATGTGTAAATGAACCACATGTAAAATAACATATAAATGAATCATGTATAAATCTTGTGGGGGGTGTTACTGGGGTTAAAAGTTTGATTCTGTATGGATTTATGAAAAATGAATCATATGTAATTGAATCACATGTACATGAATCATAAGTAAATGAATCATATGTAAACTTTCCTGGGTGGGGTGGGAGGGGCTAGTATCGGGGTAAAAAATGTTGATTCTGTATTGATATATTTTGTTGTACTCTGAAAAGTGTATGAGAATCAATAAAAATTGTTATGAACATGAGAAGCATGCTGCATTTGAGAGCAAGAAATCAGGATAATAATTTATGATAAATTATATTATATTATATTCTTAAAAACAGCTTTAAATTGACTTGACACAACTGTGAATATGCATGAAAGGCTTAAGGGTAGTGTTTCTAAGGCTTTACACCTACATAAACCTGCATAAGTATTTATAAAGGTATAATATAACAGGCATCAGTGCCCATAAAGACTGCTTTCAACAATTTTGATGTTAAATAGACAGCTTAAGTCAAGTGGCTTGATTTTTATTGACATATGTTTGTGCTGTGACGCTTTCCAAGCTGGTGTACATTAGAACATCATAATTTGTAGTGCAGTGCACTTCTGGAAAGTCAAAAAGTGGCAGAAATGTGACATGTCTAAGCCAACTTCAATCCCTTTTAAAGCCAGAGAAAATATACTAAACTCTTTATGAGTAATTACAATTCCAAATGAGGGTTGACTGGCCCTTAAGAAAAGTGTCATTCATATTTCTGTTATTATAAAGATTAATTCATTATTTTAATGAATACTTACAGTAAGGGAAAAAGTATTTGATCCCCTGCTGATTTTGTACGTTTGCCCACTGACAAAGAAATGATGAGTCTATAATTTTAATGGTAGGTTTATTGGAACAGTGAGAGACAGAATAACAAGAAAATCCAGAAAAACACGTCAAAAATGTTATAAATTGATTTGTATTTTAATGAGGGAAATAAGTATTTGACCCCTCTGCAAAACATGACTTAGCACTTGGTAATGATATAGTAATTACTTTTCATTTTTAATGCCCTGGCTGAAGGAAGGAGGTTCTCACCCATGATTTGATGGTACATGGCACCGTCCATCCTCCCTTTGATGCCGTGAAGTTGTCCTGTCCCCTTAGCAGAAACACACCCCCAAAGCATAATGTTTCCATCTACATGTTTGATGGTGGGGATGGTGTTCTTGGGGTCATAGGCAGCATTCCTCCTCCTCCAAACATGGCGAGGTGAGTTGATGCCAAAGAGCTCCATTTTGGTCTCATCTGACTACAAAACTTTTACCCAGTTGTCCTCTGAATCATTCAGATGTTCATTGGTAAACTTCAGACGGGTATGTATATGTGCTTTCTTGAGCAGGGGCGCTGCAGGACTTCAGTCCTTCATGGCGTAGTGTGTTACCCATTGTTTTATAGGTGACTATGGTCCCAGCTGCCTTGAGATCATTGACAAGATCCTCCCGTGTAGTTCTGGGCTGATTCCTCACTGTTCTCATGATCATTGCAACTCCACGAGGTGAGATCTTGCATGGAGCCCCAGGCCGACGGAGATTGACAGTTCTTTTGTGTTTCTTCCATTTGCGAATAATCGCACCAACTGTTGTCACCTTCTCACCAAGCTGCTTGGCAATGGTCTTGTAGCCCATTCCAGCCTTGTGTAGGTCTACAATCTTGTCCCTGACATCCTTGGAGAGCTCTTTGATCTTGGCCATGGTGGAGAGTTTGGAATCTGATTGATTGATTGCTTCTGTGGACAGGTGTCTTTTATACAGGTAACAAGCTGAGCTTAGGAGCACTCTCTTTAAGAGTGTGCTTCTAATCTCAGCTTGTTACCTGTATAAAAGACACCTGGTTAAGAGGGGGTCTAATACTTATTTCTCTCATTAAAATGCAAATTAATTAATAACATTTTTGACGCGTTATTCTGTCTCTCACTGTTCAAATAAACCTACCATTAAAATTATAGACTGATCATTTCTTTGTCAGTGGGCAAACGTACAAAATCAGCAGGGAATCAAATACTTTTTTCCCCCACTCTATGTGTATATCCTCTCGACTTTATGTTAGATCACTATTTAGAAGATATTTATGAAAACCTATGGCTATGACATGACACCATAATGGCAGTGAGTTATGAATATTTTTTCTAGCTTTAAATCAGTGAATTTGTTTCAGAGTGATGTTTCAACATATCACATCTTTACCATTATGTTACTTTGAAGTACACTAAGCTACATAACATTCTAATATACGTCAGCCTGGAACAGGCCAATACACAAATGTATGTCAGCAAAATTATCAGGAATGCCGCTTGACTCAGGTTTTATGTGAATTTCACATCAAAATTCACAAAGTTGAGAGTTGATGCCTCTTGGAATAAACCTTTATAAATGTATGATTAATATTCTGTGCATTAACCACTTGTACGACTTGAGTGGTCCAGTTTTACATTTCATTTTTCACCTTTGTAACAGCATTCTTGTTAGTTTTCTCTAGTTAAAGAATACCTTATTGCAGTTTCTAAATAAAACAGGAATAAAACATGACTGGGTGTGCTGATAGAAAATAATCACCCACAAGGTGCCTTTACCCCAACAGGTGATTGTTTTTCTATAACTGCATGTCATGAAGTGTTTCATTTGTCTTCTACTATATGTTATCATTGATGTTATAGGAGCTATACAATTCCCTCCCCATCCTCTCTTCTCTTTCTCTCTCGCTCTCTTGTGGTAAATACATTCATTATCTTTTGAACAAATACTAGTGCTGTGAATGCTGATATGATGGTAATGACTGGGTCATATCAAACCGCAAAGCTCCTAATTAAACTCAGCATACATGAAAGTGGAATTTGACTGGTTATGTTACAGCAGGATTTCATTCATAACACCCACACGTAATTAGTGTTCATCCAACTATGAGTAAATAATACAGTTATCATACCCCATGTAGTAGGGTAAGTAGTACACTAAGTACATATGTAGGTGACCTTAGGCCCTGTACACTTCCTTTCATTTGAAACAGAGCCTTACTTCTTTTTTGGACAACCAGGGATTCTCATAATACAAAGATGTTTATAGGGAGGATGTAATTGGGCAGGTGGTGAAACATTACTCCTATAGCTGCCCGGACAATCAGCTATCTGAGAGGTGGGATTGCAGGGGCAGTGTGAATGTTAGGAGCATGGCCTTACATTCTGTAAGCATGGTCATACTTGCACATTTCAGGTCTTACATTTACATTACATTACATTTATTCATTTGGCAGACGCTTTTATCCAAAGTGACTTACAAATGAGGAAATACAAGCAAAGCGGTATATCAAGCAGAGAACAATACAAGTAGTGTTACTATACAAGATTTATAATTGAGTTCTAGAAGAAGCCTAGTCCGCAGAGTAGAGGTGTAAGAGCCAGAGTAAGGTGTTTTTTTAAGGGTTCATGGAAGAGGTGGGTCTTTAGCTGGTTTTTTGAAGATAGTCACAGATTCTAATGTCCGGATTGAGGTTGGAAGTTCATTCATTACCTGATGTTAAGATCCCAGTTTGAGCTAGTCTAAATGACTATTTCTTACACTGACATAATACTTTTATGGTTTGGTTTGGACTACTAATTTAGAGTTGTGGCTAATTCCACATGATTACCATATTGTTCATTTGGAATTGACAATAAATCTTCCTAAATTGTCTTCCTACACTTATAGTGCATCCTAACTCAGAATCAAGCAGGGGCTAAACATTTTCATGGTGATGTTTCATAGACTGGCCTAGCATTGACTAAATGTGGTTAATGCTTGGTTATGGACTTAAGTGTTCAGTGCTGGACATGAAGGATGTGCTTTCTTTAACCTGGCCATAGACACAATATGTAGCCCCTACAATGACCCTGAATCCTGATAGGTCAGTGACCCATTTAGGGCTCCCCAGTGGTGCTGATAATTGTCTTCATACTCTTTTGCACCTACAACTATAAAAACTCAAGGCAGGTGGAGGTGGACAATCCGGCTGTCAAACATGACAAAGGGTAACAAAACTTTCCTTTTCACTACTTTTTATTTTTAAGTGCTATCAAAGAGCTGATCTGTAAAGCTTGACTGTCAGATGGGGCCTTCTATTTAAGGATAATCAATCATCCAATAAGCACACAGTTCTATGAGCTTCAGAAAGAATTGGAGAGCTCCACACCAAGGCTGCCATCCACGGCGCCATCTTGGTTAACCAAGCATGATATTTATTCATAGTCCCTCTATAAAAAAAATCTTAATACTAAAACACATTTACAGCTTGATACTCATAAAGTGTTTTTTTTTTCTGTAAAATGTTTACTCCCCAAACCATACCTTACTTTACACATTTACAATCTTTACAACAGTTTTCAGCACAGAGAAATAAAACTGACAAAAAAGGAACAACAATAAAGTATATACTTAATTTTGCTTTCATCGATGTTAAAACAAAAATTCTGTGACAGGCTGAATATTAGGTACATATATTTTACCATGTACAAATCAAAGTAGAAATGGAAAGAAAACGGTTTCATAGGATAGACGTTCCCGCGTCCTCCTGATCATTTCCTATTACCCATTAGCCTTTATTAGAAGCGCCACAATTGCTGACCATCATTCAAATGTTGAGTCAAAGTAGTATTGCACTTTTATCCATGGGCAAATGACCTTTTCTTAAATTATGATAAGTGACCAATTTCTAGACAAGACCATCTGAAAATCTCTAATATCTGTTCTTCTAAAAGCGAGACTGACCACTAGGATAGAACAGTAATCAGTTTTCTTTGCCTTTTTTTTAGCAGGACAATGTAACTAATACAACTTTGCCTTCACGATAAAAGATCAGAATTTTGTGTCATTCAGACAGGTCTTCACAAGATGTTCATCCTTAACTTATACTAAGTACATTCATATTACTCAGTCCAGTGCCCTCCTTTATCAAGACAGTAAAACAAAGGCAAACATTTAACATACAGTTAGTATGGCCTACGCAGAGAGTTAATAAATAACCTATGTAAGAGTCCATTCAAGTTTAAATTACATACGTAATGTGTAACCTTACTGCCCATTTTGTAGAGAAACTAGACATCATCAAAAGTCCTCTTTTTCTTTTAGGTTATAGGTGAGAGGTGAATGAATAGATTGAATATTGAGACACATTTTTTGGTGTCCATTTGTAAAGCACAGAGGATAAGGTTAAATGGTCACTGAATGATGTCACTTCCCCTGCAGGACCACAAAAGTTGTTAATGGGGGCCAGAAGGTGAAGGTCTAACTATAATTCAAGGCACAAACAAGCTTACTAGTCCAGTGTTCTCTCTGTACAAGTACTCTCTGCCAGACCATTGCACGGTGATTTAAAGAGACTCCAAGTTCAACACAAACTAAATAAGCACTGTCACATTTTTGTTTGGTTTTGTGATGAAACAGCAACACTGACAATAAATAGGTAATAAAAAATAATAATAATCAATACTTAGAGAATACAGTGAAGGTTGCATAATAAAAACAAGATGTTTTTGGCACACAAAAAAAATCTAATAAAGTATCTTGTGATTGTGTGAGCCTGTCAAACAGTCCACGCTTGCTCTCTTTTATGAACATGATTGACCCTAAAGACAAACAACTCATCGGCTTCTCTAAGAGCTCTTGTTACGTTTGGAACAATGCCATTACTTTGTTTCAATGCCTTAGCAAAACAGTCTTCCTCAATATGCCATCAACATTGCTGATGAGTAGAAAGTGGAAGAAAAATGGTATGCAACATTGTCAGTAAAGCAAAATAGCATACAGTCATCACAACATATTAAGAACTATGTTGATTGCAGAATGATGTACAGCACTAATTAATATATTTTGCAATTTCAAGACTGCTCTGGTATTTTATACCTTTATGTTAAGTACATATTTAATAAAGTAGGGACTGCATGTTAAGTACGTATTTGTAGTGCCTGTATTTTCCATGTAATTATTGTTTTTCTGATCTTTTATGATATACCTCTTAGACATGTATTTCTCATTTAAATAACATAAAATAATGTTTACAGGGTTTCCCCCACCTTTTTTCATTTCATTTCCTTTTTTGGGTAAAAAGCACAGTGGACATGAAAATAATGGTATGAGCAGACAAAACAAAACAGACAAATTATTCATAAATGCCCAAAGTGCAGCCATAACAATGACTGAAACTTGTAACTCGTCTCTTTCTGTCTCAGCAGGCAATGTGCAGTGCAATGCATACATTTTCAGTTCATCTCTTCTCATAGAAAAATAAATCAATCCAAGCATCAGACAATAAACCTCATATGTACTGTACATCACCCATATAAAATAACTTTGTATATACATATAGACAACAATGACAAAACTAATAATGAAAATCAGATCACACATGCACCTGTACACTATACACCTGAATAAGAAGACAGGTAAGAGGTACTGAAGTGTATGGCTTGGTAGTAAATAACTCCTTAAATATATACATAGATAAACTTAATATACTAAATCTATTATTTATTTAAATATCCCTGGAATCATCACATGGTGTGGGGGAAAGCACACCACTCTGCCTTTGTCTCTGTTTTTTTTCCTACGCTGTAGAATTCTCATGACAGCCATCTTTCAAAACAACAACAAAAAAATAACGGTTCTGCTTTGGTGACTTTAAATAGAATGTTAGTTTTTTAAAGTTAAATTGTAATATGTGAGATTAAACATGGATGTAATATACAGAGAAGCTGGACCACAGGCAAACTACTTGTGGTGGCAGTTCGTCTTTGGGAGACCAAGCACAGGTTGTGAGGCTGAGAGGTTGTGGACTGGTCTTCCTAGCCATGCATCTCACCACAACTCAATTCCTTTTGAACTTAAGATAATTACAGTTGTGATTCTTGCAATACCCCATCTTGACTGGTTGGTCTCTTGTCAAATCCCTACTCAGGCAAAATGCTAGATTGTCATTACCCTCAGACCAAAGCTAGCAGAGGATAGATACTCCATCTGCAGGGAGCAGCTGGCCATTGGTAGGGTCATAGGTGCCGGCCAGGTAGTAGAGGTCCTGAAGGTTGCTTCCAGGCTTCCTGTTACAGCTCAGATGCTCATATTCCTTGCGGCTCACAACCTGGCACTTATGAGCGATTGTCTGCACGTCATTCTCATCTTCATGGCATGATTGATAGAGGGCATGCTGATGGGGAAGAAATTTTTTTTTTACTAAATTTATGCAAATATCATATCTCTTGGAGAAAACTAGGCTACTAAGTCATAGTTCAAGACCTTGTCATGTTTACCTTGCCATCATGATGTCTCTTGCCAAGATTAGTCTCTTCAGGATGGTAGAACCACTTGACCTTCACTACCATGCTGCTGCTCCAGGACTCCCAGAAGCTCTCAATGCGGCCAATGTAGGGGAGGTGGGGTCGGCCGGCTGACAGGAACACTGCACAGTCCCCTACATGCACTGTGTCCCTGCCACGGACTATGGACTTATAGTAGAGCTTACGAGCTTTCCCTTTTAGCCCACGTCTCTTGAGAACAAGAAATATTATTTTTGATATAACATGGTTGTATGAAAATTGTTTGAAATGGAATATAAGCTATAACTGACTGATTCGCTTTGGACAGATATAAGACAGACATAAGATATGTTTGAGCAATTCCTGCCTTACCTGGGTGGGATTCCCGGACCATCTCCACAGTTGGCTTGCTGGCATGCAGGAAGATACTTTGGGCCTGCTATGGTCAGCCAAGAGTTTTTGTCTCTTGACCAGGTCTTTAGAGGATTTGGAAGATGAACTGAGGCATTCTTTCCTCTTCAGGGGCTTGCGGGCAGCACTGTCAACATTCCCACCTTTGGCACTGGAAACAGCCATAGCTTTGGCCACAAATGAACGCTGTGGGGGTCCGGTAGGAGCTTTATGGGGATGAAGCAGGGAGTGGTGGGAGGTTAGGCAGCTCTGCAGGAGCAGCGTGGAGTTCTCATCATCCTCAGAGCTGTAGGAGGAGTCATTTTCAGAGGAGCAGATGCTGGAGCTGGAAATAGAGCCTGAACTAGAAGAGCTAGATGACCCTGAAGAAGATGAGGAAACAGAGAGATGGGAGAGGAAATGACCAGCCATCCTCATGCCACCAGAGGCTGGGACCAGAACTGACTCACTTCTTCTCCTTTCCTCTTCTTCTTCATCTTCATCATCCATGTCTGAATAAGAGCTGTGGCAGTCCCTGTGGCAACTAAGGCCCATGTCTCCATGCTTGCCTATTAGCAGGGATGGGGATGGCTTTCTCTGGATTGGAAGGAGCTCTGCCCGAGAACTGTCTCCCTTCCTTTTGTCCTTTACCAACAGGACTGGGTGAGAATAGGCTTCAGGCTTGGGTGGGGCACCTATACCTTTTGAACCAAATCCAGACCCTCCTAGCATTAGCAGAGCCTTGCTGCTCTTGTTCTTGGGATTCATTACTCCCTCATGATCCAGCTTGATCAAAAATTCATTTTTCCTTCCCCGAGGCATGTCAGATTCCTCAGATTTTCTACCCTGCCCATAGGGGCTGCTCCTGCCCTCTACAGGCATGCCAGTGGTCTGGCTGCAGAAAGACGAGTAGCCATTAGCAATACTACTAAAAGAGTCCACCTCAAAGGACCTGCTATTGAAGATGCATTTGGCTGATGGTGTCACAGAGACTGATGCATGAGGAAACACTGCCTCCCTGTTCTTCAGCGTCTTCTTAGTTGCTGAACCATTAAGTTGAAACAAATTGACAGGCGCTCTCTTTCTAGGCTGAGCTATTGACGGCCAGGAAAGTGGAGATGCTGAGGATTTGGAGACACCATCTGAGATAAACCTCTTCAGACCTGAACCTTTAGGTCTCCCTGAGAAATAATATATCAAACCATGTCTTAACTGTAAATTTAAGGATGATTGATCAAAAAATATATTTGTTGCATATTTTTGCTGTATTTTGAAACACACTTTTGCTACATGCATGTTTCTAAGGTAAAACCATACCTGGTTTTCTCATTGGCTTTTCCTTGGTTCTGGCTTCCTCTGTGCTAGTTGTTTTCTCAGATGATCTGTCAGTCTGTGAGCTTCTTCCCTCTTGACATGAACCTATCTTGTCTGATCGATCATTGGAGACCAGAGTCTCGGCATTGGACTCGGCATCTACCAAAGTTGAGGAAGAGGATTAAAAATTTGGCACAATATTGAGATCAGTAACAAAAGATTAATCTCATTTTATATGCAAGTTTTGTGTATTTGGATTATATATTTGATTAAATATTATAATGCCATGTTAACAGTTTTTGTTTGTGGCGAGAGTCTCAGGGACCCACAATGAATCTGGTATCCAGGTGGAAGGAGACGAATGTTGCGGAGAGAGATCCATCCTCTGTCCCCATCATCAAACTCTACCATCACTCCACCTGGCTTACATTCATCATTAGAGCCACCTATTAAGAGCGCAGGAAACATATAAACACAAAATTCCATAACTTCAGGAAGTCCATAACATGATAAGCATGTGCACAAACATAGAAAAACAAAAGTCCAATAATTATGCAGTTAAGAGAAATTCAAGATTTCTCACCCCTTCGCACATAGCCTGGGTAAAGACATCGTGACCGCTCACTCCAGTAAGCACACACTCTTGTTTCTTCAGTCAGCACTGCCTCTGTTTCAGGACGCACATCCAAAACCTGGTACACACACAAAAACACACCGCTGCTAGTCAGTGCCAGTCCAAGACAAAGAATTGTTTGGACCCAGAGAAGAAAGTCAGATAGCAAAACAGACAGCTACAAACACAAGTACATGCACTTGCACACACACACACACACCAGTCACTGTGGCAGTGCTGAAAGCAGCACTTATCTCATGCCAGCATGCCAGTCAGGCCTGAAAGCAGCGGAAGCTGTGATGTGGTAAACCCCGACTTGCTGAGTAATACTAAAGAGTCTGTGAATGGGAGGGCTGTGATTGCAGGTTGCCAGCATTTCTCTCTTTCCACAATGCAGAGAGGGCTCAGCAACTGCCATTTGCCAAGGCCCTCTTTCAAGTTGCCTTCATTTAGGGTTGCTATGGTTACAGGTAATTTTTCACTGATGAGGTGTGAAACTGGAGTGTGACAAGTGAGAGGGATTGAGGTTTTCCTCAATGTGTATGTGGGAGGTAGTAGATTGAAGTCAAAGGTAAAAGTTTACTTGAGTCATGGAAGGATAGGGTAAGCAGAAGTGCATGTGTAATTAGATCCAGCTGCTGGGAGACTGCTGTTTACTCCGTGGAGCAGCTGCACAACAACTGTACGTGTGACTGTGAGTGTGTGTGCTTGGCACACGTGTCTTGAGTGGGTTTGTGTGTGAGAGCTGTGCTAGATTCAACTAACCCAAAGCAGAAGTTATGAAATATAAGTATATATGAAGAGCTATGGGAAGAGCACAGGAGAGTCTGGTTTAAAAAAATAAATAAATAAATAAATAAATAAAAAATAATTATAATAATAATTATAATAAATAATTTATTTATATATATATATATATATATATATA
>JAFFST010054301.1:317916-347912 GCA_022414735.1 Noturus placidus
TGCCAGCGGTTTAGACATTAATGGCTGTGTGTTGAGTTATTTTGAGTGGACAGCAAATTTACACTGTTACACAAGCTGTACACTCACTACTTTACATTGTAGCAAAGTGTCATTTCTTCAGTGTGGTCACATGAAAAGATATAATCAAATATTTACACAAATGTGAGGGGGTGTATTCACTTTTGTGAGATACTGTAAAGCAATATATATGAAAACTCATGCAAATTACAATAACTAACTTACTTACTTAAATTACTAACTATTTAAAAAAAGCTGAAAAAAATATGAAATTTGAGGAGCATGTTAGAGGTGCATGACTAGCCCAATCCCAGCAAGGTGGAGGAATTTCTCAGTATAAAGATGGTGAAACAAATGCAATAAGGCAGCATATTGGAACTTCTCTATTCTTTGGTTTGTGAAGGATTTCTCCCCGTGGTGTAGGTGTGTACCACGTCCTGAGGTATACACCCTGAGCAAATCTCGCACATATGCATTTAATCAATGGAAATCCTTCGGTCAATCAGTCTGCCAATCACTTAGCAGAACTTTCTTTTCCAGGCTGATAGTTACCTGGAGAATGTCTAGTGCTTGACGAAGAGTTCTCCTCATCCTCATCGGAGAAGCTGCTGTCTCCACCCAGCTGGAAGCCATCGTCTGCTGCAAAGCTCTCCAATAGACGACTGACTGCGCGCCCTTTAGACTACACCACACACACAAAACACACACACACAGTGAACCATACAATACGGGGGCACAGACAATGCCAAATTCACAAACACATCTCTGAAATCAATACATTAAAATTACAGCAATGGCTCCTGTGTTCAAACTTTATTGTGCACACAAGCTGTGCTGGGGTTTTAGTAATAACACATCATTACTGCTGAAAGGTATGGTTATCACAGTAAAAAAAGCGAAACATCTGCCTCTGGAAATATGCCCTCTTGTGTATCTACCTGTCGAAATCTGGTCCTCCGCTTACAGGTGTCATCACTCTGAGGAGACTGGACCATAGCTGACCAACCACTTTTTGTCTGTAACATTAGAGAAAGTGATGACAGAAACAGAGACAAAAATCAGGGCCTGAGTCACAGATGCTAAGCAATTTTTTGGTCGCAGTTTTAGGGTAGTAGAAGTACATGTACATAAGTACAAAAGTGCATGTATACTAAAGATATAATAATGTATATTAATACATCATTCAGATTAAACAGATAATGCATTCTTAAAAGATGCAATAGGCGTGGTGTATACTAGGACAGGAATCCCTCTGAACGTAACAAAAAGTCATGCAAGAGGGATGTTTTTATTTTCATGTGAGTGAGCAGTCACATATGTAGCTTTGAGATGAAGATGAACATGACTCACGACACAATCCAGTGCAATCCATTCATTCATCCTAACTACCTAGGAATTGTGGCTTAAATTATACTACAAGTTTGTTTATATTTTGAGAAATAGAACCTGATTTTGTTTTTAAAAAAAAATAAAAATAAGCGCAGGAAGGAAGAAGCGAAAATATTAATTGTATGAACAGGATAAACATTTTTTTAAAAAACATCACACACTCATCTCTAGGTAAGTCAGATTATAAAGCCAGAATCCACAGACAGGGCTGACATTTCTAGCTCTGGGGGTTATTCTAATGTTCTTTTCCAGTGTTAGGTTATGCCCACTTCAAATGTAAAACTGAATAGAGATACAGATATTTGGAACAACAAACAGATACAGATAGTATCACTGTTTGTTGGTAGTGACAGAAAACCTGTTTGATGTCCGAGAGCAGATGTTTGCTCTAAAAAACCTTGTATACTCTTGATTCATAATTAAAGACAGTTTGAAGAAGCACAGAATTACCAGCCAGTAAAATGACTCAAAAAACTGCTTTAGAGAAAAGGTTAAAAATGTTATTTTGTGAACTTATTTCACTGGCTATATTGGTAGGTTGAAAAGCTAATGCATATGATGTATGCATGCATCACATATTTAGAAGGAAATTCAATTATTGACTTATTTATATATAATATCAGATTTTCTTGTACATGGGCATGTTGTACATATACATAATCACTAAACATCTTGAGCAAAGCATAAGGTATATATTAGGAAGGTCACTTCGCTATGCCAATGTAACTCTACACTCAGGTTGCTCACAGGTTCTTTGGATGGTTAATGGTTCTGATTTTCTACAAGGATTCTCTTAGAAAAAGATTCTACTTGGAACCTTTCTCGATAAAGAAAGCTTTGTTGTTGTTCTGTAAGTGTTTCCACAGAGTCCCCATTACTGACGTTTTAAAGAGTGTGTAGAAGACATGGCTCATTATTATTTAACTTCACCATGAATAAACTTCCTGTTCTGTGCTCACCTTGCTAAGAACTCCGCGGAGCATGGAGCTCTTCCGCGTGGCTCTCCTCAGCCTCTCGCTGGTGGTGGTGAAAGACAAGTGCCCTGCAGGTTTACGATAGTGACCAGCCCACAGCTTTTCCTGCAGTCTGGGACGACCTGGTCTCCTCCTCACCTCCAAGGTCTTCGCTCCATTGTCTGGTGCTGACTTGCAGTGGGGCCTTTTCTTTACTTTCACCTCACCTTCTGTATTTGAGCGAAGCTGGGAACCTGCAGGGGTTCACTAATTAGACAAATACAAAACACAACGAATAAGTAAATAGTGTTTGTGGTTTTTGTACTCACCGTACAGCTCTTGCCGTTCTCTTTTATTCTTTGCCTTCTGATTGACTTCCAGTTTCACAACAGAGGAGGGGGAGGGGTCTTTTAGGATTGAGCTGGATAGGAGCTCCCTGAAGGGAGGGACTTTGATGGTATGGCTTGCATCGATGTTGTAACTGCCCTCTGCTTCCTCCTCTTCTGTGGGATAAACAGCAAAGTTTTTTGAATGTAGTTTCACTAAAACACAATCTATTGCAAAACCCCCCATTTTCAAATAAAATTTACATCATATTCTTCACATGACTCTAACCCTATTCTAGATAATATGAAGTGCAATTAAATTTAATTTGTATAGCGCATTTAACAGTATATATTGTCACAAAGCAGCACTGTGGAAATCTGGATACAGATTTAGATCCCTTATGAATGAAATATATATGTAATAAGTGTCCAGGGTCTTTATGCTTTCATGATTATAGCAGCAGTTCTTAAAATGTACAAGTCTATAGTATCCAGGTGAGATTATCCACTGAAGCAATGGATTTACAAAATCCATTGGGAAGTGCAATATTTTTTTTTTACAGTATCCTTGTGGGATCCATAGCAAGAGAAGGTGAATCACAGTGAGATTGTAGTTTCAGAGAATGACATTTTTTGATGCAGGCGTCATCAACTTCTCGGCATTAATTATGTGTAGCCTGTACAGTATCTGTGCATGTGCATGTGTGTGTAGCAGTAGGTGTTAATGCACAGTCAGCTGTTGAGTTGTCGCATGAGACGGCAGGCTGCAGCTGTGTCTGTGTGTCTGCCAGCAAGAGGCTGGAGTGAGAGGTGTCAGGTGTCCACACACCCCCAGGCACTCTTGTCATTTACAAGCCATTCATCAACACCCTCTCACTCACCTCTGCACACACAATCTCACACACTCTTGTCTTTCACTTGTCAGCATTAACAAATTAACATCTCCTCACATGACCACTTGGGGCACACTTACTCAGTGAATTTCTTAATTGTCTGTGCATTACTGAGACTTTCTTTTCTCAATTTAGATCATAATGCTTCCATGTCTATGCTTATCCATATCCAATGATCAGATTTATTCAAATATGCTCGCACAGTAAGGACATTCCTGGGGTTTTCTCACTCAAAGGCTGATGATTAAATAGGTCAGACTCACCTTGCTCAGAGGACTCTGTATCCTCTGCAAATGTTTCCCCATCCTCTGTCGCATCCTGTCCTCTGGCCCGAGGCTGCTGCACACACACTGATGCTCGATTTAAAGCCGCCTCACTCTTCTTCTTACTTTTCCTCAGGCCCTTCCAGCTCTCCCGTGTGCCGCTGTCTCCACTGCCTGTACACAGAAACATAGTGAGAAAAATGCCGGCTAACGCCGAAATTCATACGTCTAAACAGCATTTAGACAGTGAACGTATCTGACCTGTGTCACTTTGGCCTTCAGACTCATTGGCTGTCATGTTAGAGAGTCTGGAATCCGCTTTTGGGCTGCGCTGAGAAGCGTACAAGTGAGCAGATCCCAAGGTTTCACGGTCCCGGATGGTTCTACTGACAGCAGGTTTGGACAGCTGTGCCATGTGATGCTCATGAAGGCTGCTCTTTTGAGTGGATTGCATCTTCACCTGAGAGATAAAAAGAATTACAGGGACATAATTTTAAGCGAACCATAATGGAAGTGCATGTGGGAATAAACATCACTGATAGATAACGACATAATGAACCCACGGAGGAAGGGACAGTAACCTGTACGGCTCCAAGACGGCCAAAGCTCCGGTTGGATAGCCTCCTCTTCTTCATCAAATCTCCACCTCCTCTACCCGAGTCCTCTGTCAGCAGCACCACCCCCACGGTCCTGTCATTGAAACAATGCCACAGGTTTTTTTTAAAACATAACACTTGCACGCTCGGTGAAGAAATACAGCAATTGCACATTTCTGTCGCTGAGCATTAGGTCTGCATTTCCACGTCAGTGCCATAACACTTCTGTCTTACAGCGAGAATGCCCTTGCATTTCCCTGGTAACATGCCCAAGAAGCGCGCACAAACGTGTGGCAGGCTGCACTCAAACAAAGAGATTAACCTCCCTCCTACCTTTGCTGTGCCATTTGTTACTGGAAGCTTAATGTGAATCACAAGCGAAGCCCTTGGTACAAAGGAGGGAAATCTCATTGACATTTTTCTCCCCCATATACTGCATCTTACATAATCGAATTAGAGTGTGTTTTTTGTAGCTTACTGTCTGTGTGTCTATTTGTATTTGTGCTAAACGTCTGTGTATGTGTGTCTCTGTGTGTTTGTGTATGTGATATCGTGCCCTGGGGCAGCATGATTGACAAGCTGGGGACAGAGGCTCAGTGGTGTGTGTTGTCCCCATGAGGCAAGCTCTGCTGCACCATGCAATGACAAACATGATGTGACATGGCCCCTCCCTATTGCGAGCTCTCTCAGCATCTAATTAAACAGAACTTATTATCGGGGAGTTGCACTCATTCTCGCTCTCTCTCTCTCTCTCTCTCTCTCTCTCTCTCTCTCACACACACACACACACACACACACATGCACACATACACACACCTCATTGTCTGTTGGTAAAAAAAAAATCACACAAGATGCAGCTGATACTAATACACACTATCCTACTTCCCTTTATCATAATATACTAAATAAAATGTGTTATGTTCAAGTGAAATATAAGAAAGAAAAACACAAGAAAAGAAAATTTCTCATCAAAGGCTGTATGTAAGGTACCACCTCAAAGGAATTTTGAGAAACAGTGATAACATGAAGGAAAAGCGTGTGTTATGAACAATAAGACAAAATGAATCTAAAACAAAGAATCTGGCTGCTTGCCTGGTGACTGCAGCAAGACATCTCAGTCATCACACACACACACACACACACACACACACACACACACACACACACACTATTCTAGCATGTGCTAAAGGAATTCTGGCTAACTGCCCATGCGTCTGAGTGTCACTGTCATGCACTATCATGTCGCGGCAAGCGTGGGGACATGACTACAAGGGCGGAAACTGAACGGAGGTGACACAGCAGCAGGACAGCTGGGAACACAATGAAAGACTGCCCAAAGGTCCAGAGAGAGAGTAAGAAAGACCAGAAGTGAGAGAGAGACAGAGAGAGAGACAGAATGACACACACAGAGAGAGAGAGAGAGAGAGAGAGAGAGAGAGAGAGAGAGAGAGAGCAAGCACATGGGTCCTGATGATGGCGTTAATTGAAAAGTAACAGGCTCTCTTGACTTGTAAACCAAGGAGAAAAAAATTTAAACCAAGATAAATCATGCCAGAACTTTACATATTTTAATACATCATTCAGTCTTTTGGGGTAAGAGTCTATCTTGACTTGGCAATATTTTCCCACTGTTTCTTACAAAAACATTCTAGAGCCTTTAAATTGTGAGATTTTTAGTTGGATTCAGGTCTGGACTCTGGAAAGGTCATTCAAAAACATTGATCTTTTAGTTAAGCCATTCCTTTGTTGATTTGGATGCATGCTTCAAATCATTGTCGTGCTGAAAGATAAAATTCCTTTTCATCTTCATCTTACTAGCAGGCACCTGAATGTGCCTAAAATTGGCTGGTATTTGTATCTATTCATAATTCATTCCACCTTGATAAAAGCTGCAGTTCTGGGTGAAGAAAATCCTCCATAAAGCATGATGCTTCCACCACCATGCTTCACTGTGGGTATGGTGTGTTTTTTTTGCACCAAAAATACCTTTTGGAATTGGTTTCATCAGACCATAACACATTTTACCATATGGTTTGTGGTGATTTAGTTGGGTGTGGATGTTTTTTGTGAGAAAGGGCTCCCATCTAGCCACCCTACCCCATAGCATAGACGTATGAAGAATATGAGAGATTGCTGTCACATGTAGAGAGCAATTAATACTTGTCAGATATTCCTGTAGCTCATTGTGTTTGTTTCTTGTCCTTTTATAAACTTAGCAGGGACTTCCTGTTCTTGGTAATGTCACTGTTATGCCCATTTAGGCTTCATATAATTGAAGGAACGATGAGTAGAGCCCATTAGCGGGAGATTCTCGAGAAGAATCTGCTGCCATCCACCAGAATGATGATGAGATGTGTGTGGACCGTCCAACAGGACAACAATCCAAAACATATAGCAAAGGAAACTCTCAAATAGTTTCATAGAAGAAAATCAAGGTGTTAGAATGGCCCAGTAAATCACCTGACTTGAATACAATTGAACAAGATTTAAACACAATATATTTAGAAGAATGGGCCAAAATCACACCTGAATACTGCGACTGATTAATCTCTTCATACAGGAAGTGTCTTTAAGCTGTCATTACAAACAAAGGCTTCTCCACTAAGTATTAAATAAATTTCAGTTAGCGTGTTCAATACTTTTTTCCTGTGTTATGTTATTCCACTATATTACACATAACCTCATTTCTGGATTTTATTGATTTCTGTTCATGTGTGGCTTTCTTGAGTTAAAACCAAAGTCTGTTGAACATTTAATTTGAATAGCCTCATTGGAAATATATTTACAGAATTTTTTTTTGACACATTCAATATTTATTTCCCCCACTGTATATTCATAATCCATGAACCTTATACTCAGTATCAGGATTCCACCATACTGCTGGCATTAGCAAGCCACGGTCCTTTCTTACATATAAAAGAAAGAGTGCATCTTTATTTTAAACAGATAGGACAGCCTGCTTGTGGTGTGATGTAATTCAGACTCTTTACTGGCTATGATAAGACTGAAATGGACTTCATTACTGGGGTCAGATGAGTTCCTCTGTTTCCTGTTTATAGTATGAGGTGTGGTCTGCAAGATGATGGACTTATCAAAAAGTGTGGATGTAAAAGGAGACATTACTTACTTGAGTTTCTTTTGTGGCTCAGGGGGAGCCACCGGCCCTAGACTTGTTGATTTCCGCTTTCTTGGTCGGCCAGGGCCCCGACGTGCAGGACTGCGAGGAGTCTCCTCTTTCCTAGAGAAAAAACAAAAGCGAAATTTGTTCAAGGATTTTATTCACCAACATGGTTGACAGTATTCTAAGTGAAGTGAAGTGAAGTGATTCTAAGTGAGTGATGGCTTTGTCATATCTTTCAAGAGAACTAGAAACAAATGTTTTTACTGAGGAGAAGTTGGACTGGGAAAGAAGGCAGTCCTTACTGGTGCTCGTGCTTCCTCTGAAGCTTGACTAACTCCTTCTGCTTCTCTTTGTACCGCCGTTGTATATCTGCCAGCCTCATTCGCATAGCCAGTTCCTGACTGTCTATAGCATCCATAGCACCCTTCACAGGACAAACCTAGAGAGCAGCAGTAACATGCCAAGCAGAAAAAAATCTAAGATTTGGTATATTGGTATGCATTAAAAATTTATATAAAGTACATCAATGCAAAATGAATAAACAGCTATGAAACCAAGGTTAATTACCGGCTCATGGCGAGGGGTCCAATTGCATTTCCGCCGGAGGTTGAGGGTTCTTTTTGCTGGACACTGTTTCTCAGCATCTGCCATACTGTTTGCCTTGGAGTCCAACTCCAGGGCACGAGCCACTGCCAAGGTAGCAAGACTATGGAGGTCTAATATTATTTGTTCTTGTCCTGTGTCAGGAAAAGAAAAGGATACCAACTATTGAGTTCTAAGGACACCAGGGTCCTAAACAACCAAACAATGGGGTTTGCTATGTGAGCCAGGAGCTGGATTCATATTATTGTTTTATGAAGCAGCAGGATTTATTTATTAGAGCATAGACTGTTATATTAAAATTTGATTTGCATTGTGCATTCTGAATCAAGTGATTAAAGTGATTAAATAAGTACATCTGCTGCTTTTAAACCATTTTTAGACCAAGGTGCTAATGGGCTAATTAGCCTTAACAATGCTAACACGCTTTAGCAAAGTTTTGATTTTGCTCAGAAGTGGAAAAATAGACTTTACTTAATTTTGTGAAAAGTGTGTGGATCAAACGAGTTTGCAGAAACAAAAGCCATAGAATGTCCCTCAGTACAAAGAGTAGCAGCAGCAGCCGGCTTGTTTCCCCTATCCCTTGGGACTCCAAGCTCTTTAGAACAAGAATCCTTCTTAATCTAACCCCGCCCCAAAACAAACCACTTCATTCTCTTTCTGTAGGTATATTATTTTTGGACTTTTAGTAAGGTACATTGCTAGATTGTTTTCTAGTAGGACTTCTGCTCACTAGGGCTCACCTTCACTTTTTTCTGCACTGTGGTGTTCCTGTTGGCACTCGAGATCAGCCAGCTCACTAAGGAGCTCCATGCCATATGTACTGGCATAGAAGGGGCCAGCACAGCCCTGAGAAGAGATGGAAGCAGGTGGGGAGGGGGGAGGGCAGTCTCCACAGAAGGCAGCGGCAATCAGGAGCTCCAGGCTCCAATAACTTGGCACAATTGGTTGTGGGAAGGGAGTGGCACTGATAGGAGATGAAGGAGGAGAGAGGATCTGTACACAATCTTCCTCTGGATCTTCCTTTGCTGTCTCTTCTGCCACTACCTCAGTGGCTGTGCTGGGCTGGAGGTCAGGATTAACTGGAACACATGGATGATCAGGAGCTTGTGCTGTCTGTGGTTTCAGCTCAGACACAACACTGTCCTGCTCAAGAAGGCCACCTTCCTCCGGACAGACTATAGTAGAATCCTTATGTACTGGTTCCTCTAACCAATTACCTGGACAGTGTGCTGCTTCACAGGCAGACGCCTCTTCAGGGTGGCAAATAATCATTGCTGCTTCTCCTTCATGCTCCACAGGCACACAGCAGCCCACTGGATCCGTCTCTCTGCTTTGGTCCAGTGCACCTCGTGCCTGCTCTTGTGCCAGATCTTCCTCATTTTTCTCCTCCACTGGCAACTGGGTCTCTGTGATGGGCCTTACTGTTGCATGACATTCAGGCCCCTCTCCAATAGTGGACAGAGGGGCTGGAGCATGCTCCACAGGCTGAACTGGAATGGCTTCCATCTCAGCTGGCTCACCCAGCTGTACATCTTGTGGGGAGGGCCCACCTCTGTATCCCATGGCAATTGAAGGATAGGTGTATCCAGGTGGAAGATCTGTGGAAAGAAAATAATTTTGAGACAATCCATCACCTCAACAGAGTACATTGCCTATTATACATGCTGAATTTTGTGAGAGAAACCCATGTAGGATGACATCTGCTTTGATTTGCTGAGCTGATCATTTCCACACTATGCATCTGCAGAGCTGTTTGGAAGAACCTCTGAAGTAGAGCTGTGCTGTATTTCTTCAACTGCTCTGGCACGTTAATATCATCTAACATACTAAAGTACTTAGTGAGGTGTTAATGATAAAGAAAAAGTTGTGGAAAAAGAGGGACTAGTGGAGGCAAGGTCTCTGGATCTTGTAGTGATTCTCATCATTACTGAGGTGGCAGGGCTTGGAAGACGATCTGCCGGCCATTTTCTGCAGCTAAATCAATCATGCGCTTGCCAATGCAGCCACCCACACAGAGCCACAGATTCTAAAAGCATCCAGATTGTTCCTGCATGAGTGTTGAGTAGCTCAGTGCGGATAACGATCTACATATGGTGTTCTTGATTTGTAGAGTGAACGACTGGAGTCACTTATGCTTCAGAAAAAAAAGACACGAAGGTGGGCGTACAAAGACTGGTGTGATGGTTTGATGTGTTTTCTTTGAACCTCAACAACACAAATTCCAAAAGGCCTCTAAGGCTGACATTAAGCCAGGCAAAACTATTTGTCATCACAATCTCTACATAGGCCCAGTAGATGTAGGCACACAAGGTTCTGAAGACAGATCCTGTCAACTTCACTTGTAAAGTACAATATTTTCAAATGAATGATATGAATCTGAGTCTTACCTGGTTCCATAGACTGAGGGTAGTCTTGTGGTGGCTGGCCCTTTGCTCTCTTGTCCTGAGTTTCTGTTATATTGGGTAATTGTGATGGGGCAGGGCTGATAGCCGGGGAGCAGGGCACAGTAGCGGCAGGACTCGGGACAGGACAAGGGGTGGAGGGTGTGCTTTTTGGATGAGGATGCATACATGGCGACTGACAGCAGGGTGACATGTGTGCAGCAGAGGCCCTGGGAGGTGATGATGCCCGGTTTGAAGAGCCATAGGTATAAGACTTGGTAGCTTTGGGGTTCCTAGGCTCAGACAGGATGTCCTGCAACTCCATGCCACATGCTCCATGGTCCTCAGGTTTCTTCTGCATCTGAAATAAATAGAGTTGCAAATTAAGGCAAAGTGAATCCATAAAGAGCTTTGGATCTATCTTTCCATCCAATGTCAAACAAATAGGGACAATTTAGCGAACAAAAAATTCTGAGAAATGTACTGATGGTAGCCAGTGAAAGCAGCATCAATAAAAACGCCTGTGCATTGCTGAATCTGGCACAGATTTAGACTGAAATGCGTTTCGATTTTGAATGCAATACAATAGTACTTAGTCCCCTAATGCTGCACTGTACCATTCTTAATACTGTGAAATACCCTTGAACTGTGCAGAGACTATGAGGAAGCTTTGGAGCCATAGGGGCTGCAATACTTTGATAGGGGGATTGTTCCGATGATAACTCACTGGTTTCAAATACAATGTACTCCCCTCTGTGCAAATACAGTTAACTGATGTGCAGTGTATTTTGTGCAGGCACATTAGCGTTTATGAAACCTCCAGCACATAAAATCCTAATGGCAATCTACATTATACGGCGATTAAGTTATCACATGTTATTAGTACTGTTTTTTTTTCTTTTAAGAATGTTAATGTTAAATTAAGACTTTACTTCAGCTCACATATTGTATTGCTTAGTGTGTATTGTGACTTGATTATGTCTGGCAAGTAATAAGTCACAGTAAAGTGATATCTTGAAGAATCTTCACCATTTCACATTTCTCATGAAGTGATAAGGCAGAAATGCTAAGACCCTTCCAATGTGTGGGAAAAAATGTCTTGTATATTATCATACATGGCCAGTCCATTTGACGCTTGCCCATTTGCTATACAACTCTAGCATTATATATAAAACTTTAAAAACATGCCTGGTTGTGAGTATTTCTGTGCTGAGGCTCTATGCTGTGTACACCTCTGTGTTGCTGTGGTGGTTGAGGTGGTTGCTGAGGGCCAGGATGTTGCTGATGCTGCAGCTGCTGATGTTGCTGGAGTGCATACAGTTCTTGTTGCCGTAGAAACTGGGAGCGAGAATACACAGCGGGATGCTGCATGTGGGAGGGAGGCCCTCGGGCCCTGTACACTGGGGGCCACAGACCCGGCTGCTCCATCACATCTAATAGAAGCAAGAGAAAGGGGGAGTAAATTTTGTGCAATCATTTTATTTTGGTATATACAGAAATCAAACAACAATGTCAAATTCACTTACACAAGTACCTGCTCATAGAGACACGAGCACAAATACAGTGCTCGCTTATTGTACCACAGCCTACACTCAGGGCACTGCAGCAGGACTGTTAAACCAAACAGAATACTCCCACATTTTCTATCTCACATACATGCTGACACATAGATAATATGTTTTGTTCCAAATTGGTTTGTGGAATCTTTGAGAAACATGTTATTATATTGATGATGACAATGATGATGATGAGATTTAGCATCAGTGCGGCAGGTCTGGTCTAAGAAAACAGGCATGTCCCTCCAAAATACCCTATCTCTAAGAGCCACAGTGGATACTTTATAGAAGCATGTAATGCAAAAAAAAAGTTCCAAGTTCCCATGCAGTTAGAGCCTCTTCTGAGCAGCTTAGCTACGGAGCATGCTGCTGGTCAGCAACAGCTGAGCATGCTTACTATGACGCACCCTATAAATTTCAATGCCCAATGTTGTTTCTCCTTTCCCATATTTCTCACAGCTCTTATAAAATCTTACACATTCAGGCTAACCCCTCCGGTGCAATATCTCCAACCCCAATCCTCCCTGATGCACCATGGACCTTGTTCTGAAATGTTAACCCAGCTCGGCTAATGTTACTCAAGGGAAGACTTTAGTGGATGCACATCCAGACTTAGCTTAGACTCCAACAGAGAGCGGAAGGAAGCAAGCTCTGTCAAGGATGAAGAGCTAATTAAATTTCACAGCCTGTTTGCAGCAAAAAGGCATGTGTGGACTAGAGGGTCTAGAGAAACTTCATGTGTGCTATCACAGAAGCAGCCTCTATGTATAGACCTGGGAATGGGAAGCGCATCCTGATAATGCAGATGTCCATCCCTGTGGAGATGGTGGAGGGCGGTCCATAGGAAATTGCTGGATTTTAGGGAATCATGCACAGAGGTTTTGTCCATTACCTAACCACAAACACCACATAACTAACTTCACTTCTATATTATAGTTATCTACAGCCATTCTCTAGATGTCTTTAAACCTAAATTAGTCATTGTTAGTAGATTTATAGGGACAAGCCCAGAAAAACCACAGTGTGATAGCCAAAATAAAATAGACAAATGGTAGGGAATAGCAAGAAATAAAGTTGCAGACAGAGTAAAATGAGTATAGGAAAACATCAAAAGACTTCATCATACCTATGTGATGAGTAGCTGGATGGGCAGTAGGCTCAGTTGGTAACACTACCAGCTGGGCAGAAGGGTCCTGGGGAAGGGGCAGTACAGGCTGGAGGGGAGCAGGCATAGTTGTAGAGAAACCCGGGGGAAGATTCTGATGGAGACCGGTGTGGCTTATACCTTAGGAATAAGAAGAAAGGAGGAAGATTTTAATGCACAATATTCTAAAGTACATAATTATTTGCATTGTCAAATACATACATGGCATGGTACAAAGTGCACCATATGGTAGAGCACACTACATTTTTCTCATTGTTATAATTATTTAACTACGTTTAAATGCATAAAACCATCACGGAACTTCAAGTCTGATTTCCTTTTCTGTTTCCTACACCTTTTTTTTAATTACACACCATAGGAATGACCTGTCATCCAGAGGGAAGGACTTGCTGTGCGGGGCATCCAGTGGTGGTGCGCAGAATGGGCATGTGCAGCAGGGTCTGCCAGCTGGCTCGATTGCAGGGAACTGCCACCAGGCACCATAAGATGAGAGGGGATGTCACCACGGCAACTATTGGAGGGATGGATCCTTCCAAATTCTACCCTTTCTTTGTTGTCTCTAAAAATGCAGATGGGCAAAGGCTAAAAGTCAGAAGCTGTGCAAGTGATCGAAACGTGTGTGTGTATATGTATGCGAGAGACCTTGTGTCATAAGTGGATTATTTACCTGATAAATGTTTCTCGCTCTCTGTCCAGGCATGGATGACCCTCACTGACCCCCATGTGCTCCCCACTCATTCGTTTCCTGTCCTCCTCTCTGGATGAGTCTGGGGGATACATGGGCCGTGAAGCACCTAAAAAAATGTACATTTTATTTCAACACCCTTTCTCTAACTATGATATCTGAAATGCTATCTTTTCAATAAACAAAACCATCTGTAAAGTAACAGCTGCACAGCAGCCTCTGTATGAGTTCCCTCTCCCTGTGCAAGGATTTAAACAAGCAGCAGGAAAAACTGTTTCCACTTTAGGCCCTGAGAGGCATGCTGTTTATTTTTCACCAGAAAGTTCTTCCAGAGGTCACACACAAACAAGCAGGAATGCTTGCTTTTCTGTTTGTTTATTCAGTGTCTAAGAGGTTAAAATTTGTGCTTACCTTTCATGCCAGAGTGAACCCGCCCCTGGCAGCTGCTTGGATGGTTGTTGGGAGGTCTGCAGGTTGGTTCTTTCTGCCGTGCCACAGCAACTGCGATACCCACAGGGGGTTGCCGCACTTCCCCCTCCCCATGAGCCACCTCCCCCATCTCCCTGCTCCGTCCTGCACATTCATGCCGTTCACTCTCATTGGTTATGACTTTCCTGGAAGGCAGGGTTGTTTTTCCAGTCTGCAAGGTGCAGTTGGTGCTGTTAGGTCCTGTTTTGATGCTTCCCAGTCCTCCAAATGGGGTTTTCTGGGATAGGAGGAGAGGCTGCTGCTGGTTGCTATACTTAAGAAGGTTTTTCATGGCACTACCCTCTCCCTGTGGGCCCAAAATTTCCTGCTGGTTCTGTGCAGGAGCAGGTGGGGGACCCATTCCAGCTGACTGGTGATGATGGGGCTGCTGTCTACCACTGGAAGTTCCACTGACCGATTCCATATAAGCCCTGCGCTGATCGTCCTCAAGGTGGGCACGATGGGGGTGCATTGCCCATGGTGGCACAGGTGATTGCTGATGTGAATGATGCTGCCCACTGTTATTGTAACCGTATGGAGACATGTCCATTTTCCGCTTCATCTCTTGACTGCTATTGGTCTGCCCCAGCTCTGCTGAGGGAGCACCTGAACCCGTTCTGCCATGCTGCTGGTGGCGGATACGGGCAACCTTTTGGCCTTCTCTCTGCATGGAGCAGCTCCCACCTCCAGAACCAGGTCCTTGCTGAGAAATGTTCTTTGCAAGGGGTGAGGAGTTAGGAGTTGACCCAGAATGTGAGCAATCCCTGTAGGACTGTGTGTTAATATTACTAAGATGAGTTAACAGATGGCCAGTTTTAGGCTCCTGTGTCAGAGCAGATCTATAGACCTCTGTGTCCATGCCATTGATGCAGTCTGCACTATGAGAGCGCACAGCCTGATGCTGCTGCTGTTGCTGTAAGTGATGATCATTGTTGTGCATCCAGTCAGGGGCTTTTTCTGCTTTTCTGTAGGGATGCTGCTTCTGTGCTGGAGGTTGCTGCTGCTGCTGTTGGTGCTCCTGTTGTTTTCTGTGCCAGTTCCCTGGATGCCCCACTCCCCCACTTGCCTTTTCCATGACCTTTTCTTTGGTACTGCTTCCCCCAACAGCCACCCCCTGGCATTCAGGGTTTCCCAGTTGAAAAAGGCCTCCAGCTTTCTCCCCAAGGTGGCCTACAGATGGTACAAATGTGGGTCTGGTTGCTTTGGGTTCTCTTGCTCCACCGCTGCCAGCCCCTTTTTCATGTAAGGAAGTATTGGTTATTGGGGCAGGAGGGGGGCAGAAAAAATCCGGGTGATGGTGGGAGTGGTGGCTGTGGTGTGGATGTTGGGTGTGATGTGGATGACTAGGATGGAGCTGTAAACAGTGAAAGCTGCCCGGATGTCCACCACCAGTTGCTGAACCCACAGGCAAAGGAGGAGGCACAGAGTATGACAAAGACTGGTGTAGCACCTGACCCCTCTCCACACAACCAGGAGGAGGCTGCTCGCTGATCCTCATCTCCCCACTCACAGCTTCTTTTGTGCAGCGCCCATTAGTACTGTTACCCATGTGTCTGGCTTGTGCATTTGTTGAGTCTCCAGGAACCCTGCCCATATTCTCTCCTCCACAGCTGGACATGGTTCCTTTGGACCCAACTCCAGCCCGAGAGTCTCCATTCTGCATCTTCCCATTGAGTAGACAGGCACTAAGAGGCTTACCCATACTCTGCGAATGGTCCTTGTACTCCATAAGTAAGGAAGCCTTGTGCCTCTCCATGCCATTCATATTGTCCATAGTGGCAGGGTGCTGAGAATGGTGTTGGGGCTGGTGTGAGTGGAGGTGATGGGGCTGTGGATGTTGGTTGTGGGGGTGGCGATCTTTAGACTCATGCTTACTGCTGGCCCTTTCTTTGTCCTTTGTACCTGAGACCATGCCTTTGTCAATACTGGCTTCCTTAAGACCCTTGTGCAAGTTCACAACACTACCTGTGTCCCTACTGCAAGAGCCCTGGGTGTTTCCTGGCTCTGTCCTTGACATGGGTGGAATGCTGTGATTAGCTGAAATAAGTGGGGGTTGGGATGGAAGGCTTCTTAAGTAGAAGTTTTCTGGGAAAATGATAAAAGAGCATAGTTAATAATTCAGGGAACCTCAGTGCTAAAATAGTTTTCCATGGGTTCTAAAGGTATATAATTGGAGCATATATTTGGGGATAAAAACAAAAGGACAGATACAACAGGTGAAAAACATACTACAATGAAGAAAAAAATGTTAGATGCTTTACCCACCTTTTTGGGTGTCATAGAAATGGTGTTGACCATAGAGAACCCCACTGTTGGCATGGTGATCCAAATGACTTATAGGAAGGAATGTGTGGGCTAGACTTCCTGAAAAGCGTGGGTACCCTGGGGCTGCTGAAAGAAAAGGAAGAACGGTGAAGAGAACCGAGAGCAAAAAGAAGACAACAGAAAAATATAGAAAGAAAGCCAGGCAGAGCAAGAAGGAAATGTGATCAAAGATTGCTGGGCATAAAAGGAGAAAAAAGACAGAGTATGCTTTCCTTTAGCTGTTAAAATTCTGATCATAATTTAATTCTTTCATTAGTTTATTACTGTAAGTGTGCTCCACACACCATTAACCACAAATATCGGATGTTATATTTGCCATTCCTAGTCCTTGCAATGCAAAAGATAAGACAATATCTTGCTGAAATTGTGTTCCAAACACATACATCTCACTGAATTAATCTCGCTGACTCACTGCTGATGGAGCAGATAATGATGTTAAAAAAAAAACAATGCACCTGCCTTTTTTCATGTTTTCAGGTCTCCATGGTCAAACATCTGCATCAACAATTCAATTTCAATTCAATTCAATTCAGTTTTATTTGTATAGCACTTTTTACAATAGACATTGTCTCAAAGCAGCTTTACAGGAATATAAACACAGTATACACACAGTAAAAATGAGAAATTAGCCCAACTGAGCAAGCCACTGAGTGGCGACAATGGCAAGGAAAAACTCCCTAAGATGTTTAAGAGGAAGAAACCTTGAGAGGAACCAGACTCAGAAGGGAACCCATCCTCATCTGGGTAACAACAGATATTCTTAAAAAGATAATTATTGGTTTATATGTAATCTGTTTGGCTTTAAAAAGCCTTTGTCCCAGCAGTCTGGATTTGGAGTAGATGAGAGCTCCATCCAGAAGTAGGACCTCAGAGACGGATCATGCAGGTCCAGAGAGCAGAAAGGACCAGGATCTCCAACATCTCATAAACTCATGTGTAGCTCGGCAACATCAACAGCTGCTGGCCAAGCTGACATAATCAATGGTGAGAGGGGGTCACCCACAAAAAGACATACTATGTTTGCAGATAAAAGCTATATAGAGGTGTGTTTTTGTAGCTTCAATGCTCAACAGACAAAATGTTTGAATCCATTTATGCCATAGAGCTGATCACAACTTTGTAAAGCATGTGGTGTTTGTGCACTCAACAAAACTTAAGGGCAGATATTCTTTAGCCATTGGATAATAAAGGTTGTTTATCTCTCTCATGTCCTTGTTTTCACTCTGCATGTGTTTAAAACGTGAGACAATTGAGCTCTTGTTTGATGCTGAACCTCAGCCGAATCGGTTCTGTGCAACGCATTCAGGCAACCTATAGAAAACTAGGAATGCTCAATAAAAATAAATAAATAAATAGCCTTAAGGGGTTTGGAATCTACTCCTGCATTTGCATCAGCTTTGCAAGAAGCTATAGGCCAAAGGCAAGAGCTCAACAAGGAAAGTCGCTGGACGTTCCAACCTCTGACTGTACCACATCAAGCCCATGTGTATAGCATTTTGAACAAAATCAAACAGATCTCTCATGCAAACCTCTGAAGTCTAAATAAACATGTAAAGATGAAAGAAACATGGTTTTCCCTACAAAATCCTTCACAAATAGAAATGATGTTGATGTTCTGCCAGTTAATGTCAAATGTGATCATTTAAGAAGAAGACTGTAGAATCTAATCTTATGTCAGATCAATTATATAGCAAACTGAGGCAGAATTTAAAAATGCAGATGATTTGTAATTCACCAGATGCGTGACAAAGCCAGATAATTAACCCAGTTAATCTGTTCCTCCATAAATCTCCATCACCCATTAGATCCAAAAATAGCTTTGGCCAAGACAGCAATACTTCATATTCAATGTTATTGCATGAAGTGTAGAAAGAGGATGGAAAAAAGAACTGAAAGAATATTCATTATACCTGTATCCGTCTACAAAATGATGATAATTGAGAGGTATGTAATTATATTACATTAAATTATGAAAATCTACTGAATATTATTGGATATCCTCCAAATTACTGAACTTAGATATGAATACTTTTATAGAAGCCATATAATGAATGTTCACAATTAAGATGACACCCAGAAAGCTATAATCAATAGCTTATCAAATTATTACTGCCTATGTATCCGTGCTATTATTTATATTTGTACCCATAGCAACCATAATATATCCTAACGATCTCAACAGGCTGATTTTCAACCTGACAAATGATTATTTCTGCTTAATGTTCATCTATATTTGAACATGTTTTTAACTGTTTCAAAGAGAACACAAAAACTTTCTAATTATGAAAGGACTAAGGATGAAATAAAATATGATCTATATGATCTACTACACAACACAACCAATCCAAAAAACTGAAACAGAAAGTGGACAATTTAATAGTCTATAGAGTTATAGCAGGGCCTTCAAACTCAAATTCTGCCCGGGCCACATCGATAGTTTTGTTAGACCCTAAAGTGTCATAATCAATGTCTATCATTTAAAAGCTTATTTAACGTATTCTATCAACTAATACCAATAACCTAGGCTCTGAAGTTACAATAGGATGTTCCTATAAGAAAAATAAGTGCTAAAAGACACTATTAAAATGTATACACTATTAGGTGATAACATTTATTATACTGCTTATAATAAAAGTTTTTATTTTTAAATTAATGCATCCCTTTGTTTAGTGGATAGCAGCTGCTGTGATGAGAACCAGAATTAGCCAATTGGGATGATGCATTTTGTTTGAAAGCTATTAGCCAGATACCTCCACTATAAGAATGGATATTTACAGGAGTTTAATACACAAGACAAGTAGATCAGGGTTGATAATATAAGGTAATTTCCCCCTTATTATTAACATGTAATTTTACAAAATTCTGGCTGTGTAAATGTGTACATGCCTTAACTAATACTTTGTTAAAGCACATTTTGCTTGTAATATAGTACTCAGGCTATTTGGGTAAGTGTCTACCATCTTGATTGGTCTTTTGCAATTTTATTACACTCTTCTTTTGCAAAAAAAAATAATAATAATAATAATAATAATAATTAAACTTATAATTTTTAAAAAATCACTCAAACAAGGAGGAGATCTCCTGTGTGCAGCCCTCTTCAAGTCGAATTTCAATTCCACAGGTTTCCAGGAGAATTTACATCTGGGCTCTGACTGGGCCATTCCAAAACGTTGATCAATCCATTCCTTTGTTGACATAGATTTGTGTCATTATCATGATGGAAGGTGATTTTTTTTCTTACTCTTCTGCTGTCTAACAGAAGCCTGCAGGTTTTGTACCAAAATAGGTTGGTATTTGGAGCTATCCATGAGTCCCTCTGTCTTGACTAGAGCCCCAGTCCCAGCTGAAGACATATGAAGGATATGAGAGATTGTTGGCACATGCAGGGAGTGAGCAGTACTTGCCAGATATTTCTGCAGCTTCTTTCATTTTGCTGTAGGTCTCATGGCAGCCTCCCTGATATGTTTTCATCTTGCCCTTTCATAAAATTTTGAGGGACATTACTGTTCTTGGTAATGTCACTGTGGTACCTCATTTTCTCCAGTTGTTGATGATGGCCTTCATAGTGTTCCACGGCACATCTTGTGTTTAGGAAATTATTTTGTACCTCTCATGCTTTGTAAACTCTTTGCAGCCCATAGCTTCAGCAGTCAGATAAAAGCAAGAAGATGTCAAGAAAATCCTACAGAAACAGCTGATCTTTAATTAGGGTTAATCAGAATCACTTCATTGATGACATCTGACATAATTTATTTTAATTTAATTTTTTACATCACAAAAAAGTTTGTTTTTTTAACTCTACAGTTTATTTATAGTGTTCTACTTAAGAAAATTAAATGATGCATCAAACAATTTGTCAGTGCTATTCAGATTATAAAATAGATTTAAAATTGATTTTAAATTTCAGATTTAAAAAGAACCTTGCTACCGCCCTGATACTCGTAACTATAATAAAAAAAAATTGTTTGTCCACTTGTAAAGACACTACGATTTAAAACAAATATGGTAAATCTCTCCCTTAACACGTTTCCTTATAGCAGCAGCTCTTGCCATTTGTCACCACCTTCATATGTCACTACTGGCTAATCGGCAGCACATTCAGGTCTGAAGACTGCCACAGATGATAATTAGATTAATTTTTTTCTCCCACACCACCTGTCAACATTAATGGACGCTGTCATTAATGCCAATTTGCTTAGGACTTAAGGAAGGTAAAAACTGGTCTTCGTTTAAACAAGGCTTTCCTATTATTTTATCGCAAGAGGAGCAATAACAGCATTATAGAGTGTAGCAAGCCTTGCTGAGTGTGAATATGTTTCCCCACCTCACTTGGGATAGTAAACCCAATTTCACAGTGCAGTATGGCTGTAACCGATAGCGGGAAGCTGCTCAGTGCTGGGCAGGGGCATCACTGGATGGGGAGTGTGGGCAGCTTTGGGGTGGCACAGAGGCTCATTCAATTGTTAATCGAGCTGTGAGAAGAGACTGTAGCTGCAGTCCACCTGATGTTTGATATCTTTACTGCCGAGTGCTGGCGCTAACTACATTAATGCAATGCCAGCTGGCATGCTTGATTAAAGATGAGCAGGTTTTCTAGAGAGTGACAGAGACCAAATTCAGCAGTCCTATGCAGACTATCCAGCACCTGTGGAGGGGATTTATGGGATCCTGAGGTTTTTACTCAACAGCAGTCAGCAAGAAAGAAAATCTAACAGACAAAGTGAAGCTTGCCGCAGCTGGAGAGAAAGAAAAAGTGAATGAAATTAAAAACTGTTGACAGCAATTCTCTATGTTGATAATAAGGAGATTTAATATGGCAGTGGATGGCAGAAGTGGAGCTCATTTGAGCCATATTTCATATTTCAAATTTCATCTGATATTTTTTTCACCAGTCTGTTTTAAGCAGCTAAAATATCTGTATTCCAGCTTTTAAATTAGCATAGTTAATAACAAGCAATGTATAAATAAACGTCTAAATCTCATAACAAGCAAAAAGCATGAACTCCTGAAGGATTATGTTTAGTAGTATGCATTTTTTTCATTGGACTTCAGGAATGTAAATGTCCAAACACACTCTACATCTCAGCAGACAACCACACAAAATTGATAAGGAATGCAGTACAATATACACGTTTACATCAACACTTTCCATGTTGCATTTAATTCTTCAATGTAAAGTTCAGCGGAAATCAAAGTTTCATTAAGTTTTTGAATTTCATTGGTAGCTGAATGACTAGCAGTAGATTAGCAGCAGATAGGTCCATAATGATTTGCGTATATATATTTTTTACATTTATATTTGAATATACAGTTCAAAGAAATGTTGATGTAAGTGAAGAAGGAGGCCATCATTAGCCTGAAAAAACAAAACAGATCTATCTCACAGATAGCAGAAACTTTAGGAATGGTCAAATAAACAATTTGGTACATTCTTAAAAAGAAGGTATGCACTGGCAAACTAAGCAACACCAAAACAATTGGAAGACCATGGAAGAAAACTAAAGTTGATGACTGCATAATTTTTTCTTTGATAGAGAAAAACCCCTCTAGCCAATTCAAAAACACTCTGCAGGAGCAAACCACTGGTGGCCATCAAGAACAGAAAGGCTACATTAGATGTCTAAAAAAAAAGCAAGACCAGTTCTGATGCAAGAGTAACTTGTTCCAGAATAATGGCAATAGAAGAGTATGAACAAGGAAAGGAAGGGCTCATGATCCAAAGCATATCACATCATCTGTCAAACATGTGTAGGCAGTGTTATGGCATGGGCATGTATGGCTGCCAATGGAAGTGGGCCACTGGAGTTTATTGATGATGTGACTGCTGATAGAAGTAGTGGGATGAATTCTGACGTGTATAGAGCTATTCCTTCTGCACAGATTAAGTCAAATGCTGCAAAAGCAAGCGTCTTAAAGCAAAGAAATTAAATGCCTAATGATATCAAGTCAATTGAGCACACTGTGCACTTACTGAAGACAAAACTGAAGGCAGAAAGCCCCACAAACAAGCAGCAATTGAAGGCGGAAACTCATTGGTGCCATTTGATGATGTTCATGGTAGGGATTTGCGATATCTTATCATGTGCGATATGCCGGTAGAAATTCCCCCCACAATAAGAATAAGTCTTCCCGCAATAATAACGATAAAGCCTAGTTCATGACGAATTTCTGCGTGTGACGGTCTGCGACTCATTCGCACTTCATGTGCAGAGTGAAAACAAGAATGGCGGAAGGCGGACGTGAAGCTGAGGACGTGAATCTGAGGAGGAGTTTATTGCTAAACAAGGAGCTACTGCACCTCTACAATCTGGAACAGGTTTAGCTATCAGCTATCACCAAAAACAGTGGTGCATGGTACTAAATTTATATCGTCACTGATATCGTTATTGCAATAAATACCAGAAAATATCGTTATATAGTTTAAAGTCCATATCGCCCATCCCTAGTTTATGGGTTCCAGATTTCAGGTAGTAATTCACTACAAAGGATTTGCATCCAAGTATTAAAAATAAGCCTAATATTTATGATTATCTTAGTTTGTCTGAGTACTTTTGAGCCTGTGAAAATAGAGTGACTCTGCAAAAAATGTCTGTAATTCCTAAACAGTAAATGCAATATTGTTGCTGAATTAAAGTCACTTCAATCGCATCTTGATTGTTTAATTTCAAATCCATCGTGGTGGTGTACAGAAGCAAAATTCCAAAAATTCTGTCACTGTCCAAATATGTATGGACCTGAATGTGTGTGTCTATATATATATATCATCAGTAATTTAAAAAATCTAAAAAATTAAACACAAGTTATACTAACCACCATTTCCTGAAAAACTGCATCACTTTTATTATTATTGCGTTTTCACTACAGTTTCTCGAAGAGATGTTATTAGTACTTTACCAGTGTGACTCCTATTGATGATGATAGGTATGTAGGGCTTTAATATTAGCCAATTGAATCTGTCAAATTATATATTGGTTAGGCACTAGTGCATGTGCATGATATTTTTTCTATTCAATTCACCTTTTCCCAGCAGACAGCTTATGCCTCTTCCAATCTCCACACATGCCACAAAATACAAGCTTTCAACTGTAAATAGGCTAGAGTAAATTGCATTTGAGACAAAAGACAGCGATAGCAAAGGAAGTGACAGCAAAAAAACAGAGGAGGGACACGCAGAGCTGCTTGTCAAGACTACTAATTGAGAAAACGTGATAGAGCGACACTTACAAGGCAGAGGAGAAAAACGTGAAATAGTGTTCCCTGTGATTATTAATTGAAAGGAATGGAAACACAGAGAAAATGGTACGGATAAATCAAAGAGACGAGGCACTGAAGATATGTTTGTGTACAGGGAGCTGACACAAGCCATGTGTGAGCCAAGGAAGATGGGAAAACCGAGTGAGCTGGGGCGCAAGATGGAGGAAATGGCAGGTCCTGTGTTTGGCATAGTTAAAGTCATAATTTAAACACTAGCCAGCAGGCTTTCAGCCCTGAGGTTTTTCCCTGTGTGTTGTAGAGTATGATTTCTCCCTTTTCAAGAAATCAAATATAGTGTGTGTTTATAGACTCCATTTGCCAGGCCTCATGCTGTCGATGTCATAAGCCTATTTATAACATTCTATTCATGTGTTACTGTAAAGTTAATACTACCATAATCTGCCAACTTGGAAAACACAGTGAAAAGTAAAAGAAACAGAGCAATGCTGCTGTATTAGATGGGGGAAAAAAACCCTTTATGCATGCGTGTTTATTGGGGAATTCCATGGTACTTTATCAGCGAGAAGTTAAGTGTAAATTTAAGCCAGAGTTGAAATCTTAGATCTTAGGAGGATTGCCCTGGCAGTTGATCAGGTTGAGACATAATGCAATTCTTGGGACGTTATCATGAAGGCTCATGATAAAAAAAGAACAGAATAAATATCTGGAAATTCAGTCATTATATGGGGTATAAGTAGAGAGAATTCAACCTGAAAAACAGTTTAATCTCCATTAACCATTTTATCCTGACCAGAATTCATGGTTCTGTAGCCTATGCTGGAAACACAGGTCACAAGGCAGAAACATACACCAGCCCATCATATACCATAACATACATATTCACGCCTAGGGGAAAAAGCTAAACGACCTACCAGTTTGTAGGAAATATATTAGAATATCAATAATATTATTGGAAATGGAATGCTGATAACATCCCAGGTTGAGAGTATGAAAAAATGTATAGCGTAAAAATCTATTTTTGTCAAAAGGAAATTTGGTCATAACTGTATCCCAGACTTTCCAACCTAACCTCCCACCTGGTTTCTTCATAAAATGCACTCAACTAATGGGCTTTTTCTGCACCATTCAAATGATTAAATAGACCAAGAACCTACACACTTTTCAAAAATTTGGATTTTGATCACCACCAGACTGATCTGAATACATGGTGTGAGCATTAGTATAGTTTTACATTGGTGACAAAAGCGAAAGACATATACAAGATTGATGCAAGAGAAGGACTATTTAAAGGAACTTTCATATCTCAAAAAACCTTACAAAGGCAACAGGCGAAGACAATTACACACACTCACACACCAATGCTGCTGGCGGGAGACTGTAGGCACCCATGGAGCAGAGGACAGGCTGGGTAATTGTGCCCCTCATTTTGATGACTCGCTTTCGATGGAAAACGGAGAAAAGACAATATGCAATTAACTTAAAAAGGGAGAGAGCCGAACACAGCTGATGAAGGGCTGGGATTCAATCATGCTCCCTCAGTGTTCTACACAATTAAACTGCAATAGAGATAATAGCCCATCATAATAATCCTGCTCATAATCATCCTTATTACTTTTAGTAACGTCCCTACTATCATCGCCTTTTTTTATTAACGTGGCATTTCTTCAGAGATGACTGACACTGATAGCACAACTGTTATTCTACCCAAGTCATTCTAGCAAGTTGAGAAAATTTGCAAGTCTGAGTTGACTTTATATATTTTCTACCATGCAGTATGGTTTGTTGTTGTTTTTAAGCAAATTAGCAAAGGGTTCTTAGAGAGGATGTCTCTAGCGCTAGTAACACTTTAGCTGGCTCAGTGAGCAATCACACGCCTAGAGCAAATGTCCATAATCCAATCTGAGGGCAAATTCTTTTCAACGGTGTGCACTTCTAGGGACGCAGGGGGCTTTCTGCAATTCTGACAGGGAAATTGGTTCCTCAATGGTTCTTTGGAAAGTTATGGAGTTCTACTTGATGGAGATGCAGTATGCTGAAGGATTTCACAGTTTAGGTTTTCTTTGCCTAAGTGTGTAAGTTGCTAAAAGTAGTAAAAAAAAAAACAACAAAACAAAACAAAACAACCCAACGACAATCGCATAACTGCTGTACATTAAATACCTGCTGTAAAAATGTATAAATGAATGGTCATAGGAAATACACTGTGATACTGTGAGAACAGTGTGCCTGAAAATCAATAATAAAAAAGGGTTGGTTGGTAACGTAGCTCCAGGGCATGACAACGATGTGGTTTTGAATTATACAAATCACAAAGGGATCCTATTGGTTTACGAGTATTTCGCACATTGAAATACAGCCTACTCCCACCCTGGTTTCTCAACCAGGTCTGACCAGCACCTTTGCAAGTCTGGACAACTGCTTCTTCATCTGTACTCCCCTTTCTGTTCTTCTAATAGTTTTTTCCCCAATCTGTCATCTGTTTTTGCAAGTGGTGCTGTGATGGCGGACAGAATCAGAATAAAGAGGAGGGGAAAGTGAAGAGCTTGGGGTTGGAAGTGAGAAGCATAGTAGGATGGGAAAAGCCACAGTGTCTTTCAGATGACAGCTGCAATTTTACTGCCTGAGGGGCGTGTGTGTGTGTGTGCGTGTGGGTGTGTGTGTGTGTGTGTGTGTATATGTGTGCGTGTTTGCATGTGTGTCTGTGTGTTTGGGTAGAAATGGCATTCTTCCTGACGTGTACAAACGACCACAAGATTCTTTGGCTGAACTTTTGCCCTCTTGTCACAATCTGGAATAGCTCTAGGGTGGGGCCTTGAAGACAGTGGGAACCAGAAAGACCTAGTTGGACTATAGACTCTATGAGAAAACCAGCAGGCATACAGACTTTCCAAACACATAATCTCTGTCTCTTTCACACACACACACACACACACACACACACACACACACACACACACACAAACACACACATACACACGTATATGGGTATGCATAGCCATACAGGACAAGTGTAGTTGGGATTGACTTACCTTCATGCGAGTGTGGGAACCAGATCTGGGAGGCGGTGGAGTGTGGCCCTCCACGGCAAGGAGGAGAAGAAGGGGAGGACGGAGGTCTGGAGGGGTGAGCTGGGTGTGAGGGAGAAGAACCGAGGCTGCTGGCCAGAAATGTCCCCATAAATGAGGCAGAGGAGTTGCCCATCAGTCCGCTGCCTGCATCCGCACAGGGACATAGGAAGTGAAGCAAAAGGGAGGGGGGAAGAGAGAGAAAGAAAGAGAGAGAAAAAACAAGGATTAGGACTATAGGCTTTGGGTAGCTATGGCAATGGTGGACAAGTCTAAGCATATTGATTCATTTTCTGACTGGTTTGCCATCTATATCAACACCTGGCATACTGCTTGAATACTCTTGCTGACTACAGACCTTTCAGCAAGATCTGGAAAACGTATCTAACTAACAATGATCCAACCAGCCACATATTTAACAAATTTGAGGGGAATTTCCCTAAAAGAGAAAAACACCACAGTGACACAGCAGGTAGTGTTAGTGGCAAATTCAGGGTCTGGGGTTCAATCATGAGCTCTGTGTGGAGTTTCACATGTACTTCCCATGTATGCATGACTTCACCCTAACCAGGTTTCCTCCCATTTCCCAAAAACGTGCCAGCAGATGGACTGGCTACTTTAAACTGCCCAGAGATATGAATTGGTTTGTGCCTTGTGGCGTCCTGTGATGGACTAGCATCCCAATCAGAGTGTATTCCTTGATAACACCACATGTACCCATGGGAAAGACACTGTACCCACCATAAGCATGACTAGGATAAAGGACCACTGAAATGGTTGAGGAGTGATTGGGATACATACATGTTTTGGCATCTCTTATATAAAAAATTCTTTCCATCACAGATGGCACATTGGCATCATTGCTGACTTATGGCATCAGGGTCCCTGATCCTGAGCCCAGGTTACTGTCTCTGTGAAAGTTTGAATGCTTTACCGATGGATTGCTTCTGGGTTCTCCAGTTTCCTCCCACCGCCAAAACATGCTATTAGGTGACTTGGCTACAGTTCATTACTCCTAGGCGTGACTGAGTATATGAACGTGTGTGCACATGGTGCCATGCATGTATTCCTCATGCTCAGTGTTCTCAGGACTGATTCTGGATCCACTGCAATGAATGAATAACTCGATCTAATCAATCATAAATACAATACAGTGATATTTAGGCATTTTTCCCCTGGTGTTCATTCAGGTATTCTAACGTGAAAATTGTAAATCTATTCAAAAATATCATCAATTAAATATACAGTATATACATACTGTAGCTATAGCAGCCCAGAGACATATGGACCAAGCCTGGTTCCCTCACACCCGACTGGGCAGACATCTCATCTCACAGCTGAATGCACACTCTCAGTCTCCTTCCCTCTCACATACTCCCTTGTGTTCCTTTTCTAATCCCCCATTTCTCTCTCTCTCTCTTGCTTTCCGTCCATTATCTGTTTTTCTCAATCTCTCATTCTCACGCCCTCAATCTCTCCCTGAAGCCTGCTCCATTTCTCTAGTCCTTATCTTTTCCCTTTGCCATACCATTCGTCGTCCTTCTGGAATTTTCCATAAAACTCCTCTTTCTCCCCGGCACTCGCGTTTGCACTTTCTCATCCTTGCACATTTAATGAACGAAAGTATTCTTCAAGAACTGAGCAACTGATTGACACTCGATAGGTACAATCTTGTCGCGCATCGACCTTACGTTTTGAGCCGCACACCTCCAGTCAGACAAACATAATCATGCGGCCTCAATTTCAAGCAGGTAAACACTTTGTCTTAATTATACAGAATGACACTAAGATGTATAGACTACATTACCCAGAGGCTCAGAGAGCACTCACTGCATTCTCAAAGGGTTTCTGTTTGCCTCAGCGCTGTAATAAATGTAGCACTGCTGCAATCTGTTCAGCACCCACTCCAGTATGTGTTTAAGTAGACAATGATGAGTAATTGGCCATTCAGAACAGAACCTCTGTAAACTGCCCACTGATTGTCCATTATTGTGTTATGGGTACAACCAGGAAAAAAATATACTGATTAAGGAAGGCTTTGTGTTTACATTACCCTGATACACTCTTTTGACAAAGACACCTGAGATCTATTCCCCAATGTCAAAACACTAGCATGGTACATGAATAGAGTATAAATGAACATATGTGCTGTTTTTACATAAACTATAAACATATAAATTACAGTTGCTGAGACTGTGTATTGGTTTATTCATAAGCATAATGCATTCAGTCATTTAGTAGTGGATGGGATTATTAATCAAAATGCTGCGATTTAAAATATGGCAAGTAAAAAAATTTTCAGAACACCTTAAAGAGGTTTACACATTTTATTTCTCTTGCATTTTTAGATCATTTTCTTTCATTTAGGGAATTCTCGATTCCCACCCACTAATTAGTTTGCCTGTATTGCATGACACAATATGTGAAGGTGACTCACCCTCTGCATCTTTCAATCAATTGCTCATTCGATATCATAGAACAGTTTAACATATAACTGTTCTCTTACAAACGGAAAGTGCTTTTGGCTAGTGTTACTCCAATCGACATGGGACAGGAAAGTGCAGTTTTGAAATTAAAAAAAAAAAAATGTACAATAACCCTTATTACTTGCTATTACTACATCACAACTATTACTACATCACAACTATTTGTAGCAAATAAGTTAAATATGCCTACAAGACATTTTCAACCATTCATTCCTCAAGCATGTTATCCTGCAGGTTTATCGTTCTCGGCATGGTCCACTTTTCTGCAGCAATTTGGTCAATTGTACTTTTTTCACCATTGCATCTACATACTTCTTCAAGAGCTTGTTGAGATAGATTGAAGAAATACAGTGGTGTGAAAAAGTGTTTGCCCCCTTCCTCATTTCCTGTTCCTTTGCATGTTTGTCACACTTAAGTGTTTCGGAACATCAAACCAATTTATACAATAGTCAAGGACAACACAAGTAAACACAAAATGCAATTTGTAA
>JAFFST010054301.1:349205-360606 GCA_022414735.1 Noturus placidus
AAAGAAAAACTGGCATTTTTTCAATTTGTCTAAAATAATCTACCCATACCGTCATCCACTTTCAGTAGACCTTTTTCTAAGGACATTCACTCCACAGGCATCAGCACACACAAACACATTTACTGACCAGTGTGATAATCATTCCAGCATGAGTTCTTTCCTCTCCATCTCGACTCTCCACCCCTCTCACACCATTTTTTTACCACCTAAAAAATCTCCATTTTTCTTCCTTGCCTCTCTCTCTCTCTCTCTCTCTCACTCTCTCGCTCACACACACACACACACACACACACACACACACACACACACACACATACACACTTAACCTAGAGCATGTCCTGCAGTGAACAGGTGTTGTAAGCAGCCACATCATCGCGTCCCCCCTCCACATTACTCTCCCTCTTCCTGCCTGTGCTAGTTCTCCAACTTGAATAATTTGATCACACCCACACAGACCAAAGTGGAGAAAAAGTAACAGGTTAGGGGCTGCTGCCAAGGAAAGCAGGCAGCCGAATGAAGCAGAGGTCTAGGGTGCGAGAACACAAATGGGGCCCACGCCACTGTTTGCTTAACAGCTTATTAAAAGGATGACATGGGCTTCAGTGAGCTAAGCCAGTGCTCATAACTACCTGTTTTCCCCTCCACTCTGTTCTTTCCCTCAGACTGTGTTTATTTTCAGCTTTGGCATACGGTCCTTATCTGTTCCAGAGACTGTTTCTGTGGACACTTAGGAAATACGCCTCACGTGCGCCCTGATCAGAGCCTGCACCGGAGATCCTTTTATAAATAATTAAGGCTTTAGGGTTTGCCTTTGCTTACCTCTATACACAAATGTTCACAACTACAATTAATATGCAGTTCAAATGTTTTTGTTTACAACCATTGCACACAGCTGGGCTCACATGTGTTTTCATGCTGAAACGTGACCGGGCAGTTGATGTGAGGATAGGAAGGATCAAAAATGACTAATACATCCATGGACACATCAAAACAAAGTAGAAATCATTCGTTTAGCACACAATATTGGTAACAGCACCATTTTATTCTGATCTGAGACCGGTTTGGTGATCTTTTTAAAAGTGGTTACTCTTTGATTTGGGTCAAGAGAACCTGCTAAGCATTAAAGAAGCAGCAACAAACAATGTGACGTCTGTCTAGAATCATGCTAAATTCATACTACAGGGTGTCCCAAAAGTCTATACAGTTTTTAGTTAAATATCTTATAAAACATTTCATACCTAGTTTATATATATATATATATATATATATATATATATATACACACACACACACACACACACACAGTATCTCACAAAAGTGAGTACACCCCTTACATTTTTGTAAATATTTGATAATATCTTTTCATGTGACAACACTGAAGAAATGAGACTTTGCTACAATGTAAAGTAGTGAGTGTACAGCTTGTGTAACAGTGTAAATTTTCTGTCCCCTAAAATAACTCAACACACAGACATTAATGTCTAAACCGCTGGCAACAAAAGTGAGTACACCCCTAAGTGAAAAAGTCCAAATTGGGCGCAAAGTGTCAATATTTTGTGTGGCCACCATTATTTTCCAGCATTGCCTTAACCCTCTTGGGCATGGAGTTCATCAGAGCTTCAATGGTTGCCACTGGAGTCCTCTTCCACTCCTCCATGATGACATCACTGAGCTGGTGGATGTTAGAGACATTGTGCTCTTCCACCTTTCGTTTGAGGATGCCCCACAGATGCTCAATAGGGTTTAGGTCTGGAGACATGCTTGGCCAGTCCATCACCTTCACCCTCAGCGTCTTTAGCAAGGCAGTGATCATCTTGGAGGTGTGTTTGGGGTCGTCATCATTCTGGAATACTGCATACTGATCATGCTCCGCTTCAGTATGTAACAGTACATGTTGGCATTCATGGTTCCCTCAATGTAGCTCCCCAGAGCCGGCAGCACTCCTACAGCCCCAGACCGTGACACTCCCACCATCATGCTTGACTGTAGGAAAGACACACGTGTCTTTGTACTCCTCACCCTGTTGCCGCCAAACACGCTTGAAACCATCTGAACCAAATAAGTTTATCCTGGTCTCATCAGACCACAGGACATGGTTCCAGTAATCCAAGTCCTTAGTCTGCTTCTCTTCAGTAAACTATTTGCGGTCTTTCTTGTGCATCATCTTTAGAAGAGTCTTCCTTCTGGGACGACAGCCATGCAGACCAATATGAGTGTGCGGCGTATGGTCTGAGCACTGACAGGCTGACCCCCCACCCATTCAACCTCTGCAGCAATGCTGGCAGCATTCATACATCTATTTCCCAAAGACAACCTCTGGATATGACGCTGAGCACGTGCACTCAACTTCTTTGGTCGACCATGGCGAGGCCTGTTCTGAGTGGGACCTGTCCTGTTAAACCGCTGTGTGGTCTTGGCCACTGTGCTGCAGCTCAGTGTCAGGGTCTTGGCAATCTTCTTATAGCCTAAGCCATCGTTATGTAGAGCAACAATTCTTTTTTCAGATCCTTAGAGTTTTCTTTGCCATGAGGTGCCATGTTGAAATTCCTGTGACCAGTATGAGGGAGTGTGAGAGCGATGACACCAAATTTAACACACCTGCTCCCCATTCACACCTGAAACCTTGTAACACTAACAAGTCACATGACACCGGGGAGGGAAATGGCTAATTGGGCCCAATTTGGACATGTTCACTTAGGGGTGTACTCACTTTTGTTGCCAGCGGTTTAGACGTTAATGTCTGTGTGTTGAGTTATTTTGAGGGGACAGCAAATTTACACTGTTACACAAGCTGTACACTCACTACTTTACATTGTAGCAAAGTGTCATTTCTTCAGTGTTGTCACATGAAACATGTAATGTTTCATGTGACAACATTCAAAAAGACTGGAAGTGCCGCAGACCAACTGAGATGAGTACATCCACCAACATCCTCTGCCAGCGCACAACCAACGTGGTGCTAGCATACATAGTCCCCTATCTCTGGAGACTATTGGGACACAGTGTGCACACTGAAAAAAAAAAAAACCCCAACTGCACATGGATTCAAGTAACACTTTTCCACTGGACAGCACGGTACTGTTACAAATCCATGCTCACACATTTTGTTGTTATTTCCATACCTAAGTGACCCATACCAATATTAAATACCCATGCTGAACTGGGTTACTCTTCTTGCCTGGGTACTGAGTATACCAAACAAGAAAATCTACGAGGTCCAGAAATGGCCTAAACAGAATAGTCACAGAATCGCCCTGATCATCACCTTAATATTGTGCAAGTATGGCACAGCAACTCCAAAGTTTCTTTCTCTTGTGAAAAGTCATTTCTGGTGGGTTTTTATCTTACTCTCTGTAATGCTTTCATGTTACTGATATTTACCTTGTTTTGAGTTTGTTGTTTGTTTGTTTTTTACCCATAGCCCACATAAAACGCACCATATTTGAGTTAAGCCAAATTCCGAAAACAGCATCCTATTCATAGTGTTTGCTCAATACTGTAACATGTTAGCATACCAGCACATGTGCAGTGAGGTATAAACTGAATTTACGATTCAGTCACAAGAAAGGCACAGCTCTTATTATTTCTTTTGTACTGTACTAAAACTTTGACTGGGCTGCTGTCTGCCATTTCTGCAGGCCAGAGAAAATTGCTGCTTCTTGTGTTCAGTAAAAGCCCTATGAAACGTGTGTGACAGAAAAAAAACAGATCTGAATCTGTAATCACACCGTGCCATACCGCACCGTTTGGTTGAAAAGCGCTAACAGAAACCCAAACTGACTGTCAGCGGCAGAGAACTTGTAAAAACTTTTATTCTTGGAATTGTCAACATGTTTTTCCTTTAATATAAATGCACGAAAATGTTAGGTAATTCATGCTAGAAGAGAGTCAACTTCAGGGAATTCTTACACAAGAATTCAAGAGAACATAAAGGAGGTTGAAAGTGCTACTATTGAAACTGTGTTTTGATTGTTTTGCTTTGTTGCATAAATATGAAGTTAACATTTATGTAGCTATCTAAACAACTACCAGCAGCAAGCTGCAGTTACACAGCCTAAAACATGTTTTAAAAAAGAAATCCTACTATATTTTTAACTTGCTACTTGTGTAAAAATAAATGGGCGACAGAAATATTCCACTTTCTCGCTACGCCTCCTGCTATGCCTCTTGTAACATTATACAAGCTTCAGTAATTGCTTGTTAGCTAAACACAGGTGGGGTAAGTGTTGGTAAGGTTGTCGTTCTGTGAAGCTTGTGTTAGACCAATCAGCAATGTTCATCGTAGTTGGCTCTACTCTAGTTCATGCTTCTCAGAAAGGTACCTACTCTGATACTAAACTATATATCAGCCTTGATTGCTCCAGTAGAAACCCACTTTGGCACTGTTGCGCAACAGAAGGAGCCAATGAGAATGCCACACAACAGCTATGCAGATAAACGACAGATGTGACAGTTGGACCCACCAGCTAATTCCTCTCTACTCCAAGCACACAGGCACATTCTCATTCTCTCTCTCTCTCTCTCTCTCTCTCTCTCTCTCTCTCTCTCTCGCTCTCTCTCACACACACCCACACACACACACTCCCAGACGTGGAAGACATGCAATTTAAGATTTTCAAATAGTGAGTACAGAGGAAAATGTGTACATATGGCCTCGTCAGCGCTCAGTCACTAACATGTGGTGGAGGCTTTAAGAAGCTCTCATCATGCTGGCATGATCCAAGAGAAACAATTGTCTTGGTTCCACAATCTTGGCACACAAAGCCAGCCACACAGGCTCCTGCTGAAATGAAGCGAGGGAAGAAATCTACTCAGGAGGTGGCAAAAATGAAGAGCAAAATGACAGCAAGACTGACAGACTCACCCAGCAAAAACATCCCTGTAGTGTCCTAAGAACTCCTCTGTCACACTTGGCTTTTCTCCACAAAACAGGTGCTAAATTTACGGTTTGAAGAATGAAGCAGTAAATCACGATACCGCACACTCCCGCGTCTCCGAGAACGAAAGCCTGGCCTCAAGACGAGCAGCTCAGTCGCTACGGTACTCACTGGTACGCCAGTTGAGCCTCTGTTGACGAGACAGAGCAGTCAGCTTACTCTTTTCACCCAGTGACTCAGAGCACACTTCCGTGCTGTAAAAAAGCAAAAGGAATTTCAAATGGCTACTCAAATGGGGGGATTTCCTTATAACGGTCAAAATCATCTTGAAAACATTAGACGGATTGGTAGCCAAGCATTCCTGCCGGTCTGGAGGCAACTGGGGACGGACGCCCTGTTTTCGAAACGCTGTGGGAGAACAGCTAAGAGTAGGTGGACCCCCTTGAGGTTCTGTGTGGGTGTGTGTATAGTGGGGGCTGGTGGGTTTGGTCTGATCAGAACCAGAGTAAGCAGTGTTGGAGTTTTTACAAGAATTGAGTAGGAAGAGACCAAAGGAGGGCAGCGCACGCCTCCAGCACTCGCCTCTGTGCATGCTTGTGGAGTGAGTCTGGTGGATGTGGTCAGTCTGGGGGTGGTGAAGGGATCTGTGGGAAGAAGGGTGTGTTAGAAACTGTAGGTAGGACTAAGTGGAGAGAGGGAGAGAGTAAAAGAGTGTGTGGAAGAGAAAAAGAAAGGGAGAATTGTGGCCATTCAATTCAAGGTTGGCAGCCAGTGTTTGTGCAGTGGCTTGGTGGTTAGCCACTCAAACTCAAATCAAAGAGGGTGGGGTGAGGAGCATTCTGCGACTTTGTAGTCTAATATAAATATAACAGGAGCAAAAGGTCAAAAAACTTCTTTTTTTTTTTCTTCAAATGTGCTGTTTACATTACACAAGTTGACATAATGGAGATAAGCCTCCTCAACCTCAACAAACCAAGAAATAACCTATTCAGGGACCTCTTTAAAAACAAGTGGATCAAATTAAAGCTTTATTGGAGGCAGTTAAGGTGCCTGTGAAATGGCTACAGCCAGCCAGACAGTTTGGTCTTCAAAACTAAATCATGCCAATAACCATGGAGCCAGCCAAGCTAGACAGGCACATACAGGCTGTGTGTGAACACACGGATGCAAATGTGCAAGAGTTCGCGCCTGTGTGTGAAATGCAAGCGAAGGAGGAGGGACACATCTGTAGGACTGAAAAGCAGAGCAGAGGGAACACATGCAGTTTGTTTCTACCTTCTGCGCCAGCCTCACTCCTCACGGACACTGAGCTGAGATTTTCACCGATTAATCATTTATAGGGGCCTGTCTCTAGAAACAGCTTTCTCATCGACAGAGGCTCAAGCGTTGCTCTCTGTGCCAGCAGTCGGGGGCAGACGTGGGCAAAAGGACTGCTGTCTGGAGTCAGAGAGCTGCAAAAGGCACGCTTTATGGGGACGGTAAATATCAGAATCGGATAGGGTAAGACACTTGCAGAGGAGGATAGAGGCAGGAAGTTTGGCGTCTCGAGGACAATGAAAGCTTTCACATGGACACTGTGCCTGAAGGGGGTCTGAGCTGTGGTGTAAGGGATACAGACGGGAAAAAAAGACATAAAAAGAGACCGAGCAAGAACATAAGATAGAGTAGAAACAAAAGGCAGCAAGTGCTGAGTCATGGCCTGTTGTCAGGGGATGGAGGTTCATGGTGGAAAGAATGACAGGAGAGAGTCTGGACAGCAGACGTGTAATTCTAGTCCTGTTATACACACACACCCACACACACATGCCAGAGTGAGTCAGGATTGGACTATAACACTGCTACAGTGGCCAGTTTCTGGAAACATGTTCAGAGATGGTGAGTGAAAGTCATCACAGCATGCTCTTGCGCTCCCACCACTACTTCATACCTCACATCACAGGAAGACCATAACACTCCAGACTACTGCCGTTTGGCTTGGAAATGGCTCCACTGGCTCTGTTTTCTCTAAAAACACCTCGTGTTGTTCTTCCATCCCACACTCACTTTATTAAATTCGTCTTTTTCTTTCCCGTTCTACCTCTTTTTTTCCACCTTTTGGTGCTCACATGAAAGGATTTTACTGAGTGCAGATATGCAACCGGCTGATAGGGAGATAAGACAGCACATTTGATTCATCCATCTGCTTTATATGCATCTATCTCACATGGGTGAGTGTCCTGGATACAATTATTGCGAAATAACTGGTCCTGTGCTTGCTAACACACACATCATATTCAATATACACAAGCATGCCCGCACACACTTAATAAACTACAACACTGATTAAACCACTCCAAAAAAAAAAGACATTGTCAGATGATAGATGACAATATTAAGCACTCATTTTAAGCAATGTGAAAGTAATAAACTGTGTTGGCAAATGATAATGACAATAGCTAACTGTAGCCCCATTATAAAATACTTGGATTAAAAGAAAAAATAAAACATCTGCAAAAAGAACCCAGTCAGTGTTGAATGTATGCATATAGTTGTTCAGAAACAATACATCCAACTAAAGCGGCAAGTCAAGATTGTCCTGTTTAGATATAGTGATCAGCATGAATGCACACACAGAGTTCAACTTTACCATGCAGGTATACTTTATTTTGCCAAATATGGTTACGCATAATCTGGTAGTATTTTGTAGAGCGAATTTTGAAACAGATAATAATAATAATAATTATCAATTTGTATAGCGCTTTTTTACAATGGTACATTGTCTCAAAGCAGCTTTTACAGAAATATCATTTTTACATTTACAAGCGACTTACTAATGAGATCACATTCACACACCAATGGTAGCAGAGCTGCCAGCTTGCCATTGGGGGCAACTTAGGGTTCAGTGTCTTTCCCAAGGACACTTCGGCATGTGGAGTCACCCGGGCCGGGATTCGAACCACCAACCCCACGGTTAGTGGATTAGTGGACAACCCGCTCTACCAACTGAGCCACAGCCGCCCAAGCCGAAACAGATGTGCTACTTAAACTATCTCTACCACCAGAGAACCTGTGGATGTAACTGAATACAAATACTTTATTTGTAATGAACAGAAAATGTGTTCTAAACAGATACAATGATACAGATATGAATAGGAGGTGCTAGTCTAGGGATGATTCGTGATAGTATCAGGAGTCGCCAATAAATTACAACTATGGCCATGGCTATCAAGTCAGACGATTTAAATGTCTGTCAGAAAACATGATGTCCGCAGCTTTAAGAAAAGGGTTTTATATTTTGTATCTTTTTCACCTATTTTCTATTCTATATGAATTCGAAGGAGAGCAACAAAACATCTTTCTTTGATGCAACTTCACTTCCCTTGTCTGTGTACAGGTAAAGCCCGTCAATGTCTTCACTTTCAAAATATGAACGGAGATTTAACTTAAGAAAATGACACAAAATGTTGTTTATCAGGGATACTTCACCATACAGGAATTCAATTTATCCTCACTACTGTTCAGGGGCAGTTAGTTACAGCTACTAACTCGGTACGTTTATTCTGACTTCAGTTTTGCAAGCATTCCTGGCCTCGTTAACAGGTAATTAATTAAACAAAGAAAAAAAGTAAGCTTTAGTTGACTCGTAACCAGCTTTCATTATTTGTCCTGCTGTAACGACATAAGATGTACATGACACATGTGTCACGGTTCCCCCTGGTGGCTGTACGCAGGTACTGCACCTTTGCTCTGCCAGAAGCAGAGTGCATGACAGTTCTCAACACGTGAACTGTGTTTACGTTTTTGTGTGTGTCTCCACCTCAGGTTGCCGGTAGACTCCAGGTCCCAGCAGCCACTGTTCACTAGTAGTCACATGTCTTCCTGCACCTGTTTCACGTTGTGGTTAATGAGCACTGTTGTGTGTGTATATATAGTCCTTGTTTTCACGTAGTCTTTGTCTTTCGTTGTTTAGACTCACGTCTCCGTGTCACGGTGTTTGTGTTTAGCCTGAGTGTTTGTTTCATGCCACAGTGTTTATGTACATCAGTCTTAGTGTCTTTGGTTGGTTGTTTTGTTGTTATGTCATATATTAAATCTTCAAAATCTGCGCTTGCATCCGTCTCATCTACCCGAACGTGACAACATGTTACATATGTTTGGACAGACCCCCCTCTTCATCACATTTGGTTGTTAGGTGCATTTTAAAGGCAATCTCACATGAGTAGGAGGTGCAGTATTTGGTTTTTTAGAAAGCTTGCCACAAAGGTTCACATAGCATCTGTTTGAAGTGGTTTAAATTAGCTTACTATATTAGCCTAATATATTGTTTATATTTTGGTAAATTTTGGAACCCAACCAATTTCTTTAGAAAATGTTGCAGGCAGGTACAGACCAAAAACAAATAAAAGATTTTTTATAAACAGTCCAGGCATACAAAAAAAGAAAGAGACCCTTATGGTTTAAACCACACCCACTTCGGGTTTAAATTCAAATACAGATACAAATATGTGTTGCACAAAACAGATACAGACGCATTTAGTGTCATTACATTACACCCCTAACGTCTATACAGTTTATAAGGCATGCAATATGTAACAAAGCACGTAACGAAGAATACCTCACCACTTGGTTTATGCACATTTATATATGTGCACATTTATAGTATGTATTTATGTGTTAATACATATTGTTTTTGTTATACAACATTGGGTAAAAATTGGAATAAATGTTAGGCTTTTGAGATTGTGTGCAATATCCTATCATCCTATTGTGCCCCTAACTATCATGTGTGAGCAAGTTACTGCCATAACGATACTGAATTAGAGTAAAAAGGGGGCGTGGTGAGACATATTGTATACAGTGATGGAAATAAGAATTGAACGCATTAACATTTTGTTCAGTAAATATATTTCCAATGAGGCTTTTCACATGAAAATTTCACCAGACATCAGTATTAACTCAACTCAAAATCCACACATATAAATAAATTCAAACATTAAAGACCTAGATAAATTTATGTGTCCTGCGATGGACTGTCACCCTGTCCAGGGTGTACCCCGCCTTGTGCCCGATGCTCCCTGGGATAGGCTCCAGGTTCCCCCGTGACCCTGAAAAGGAGTAAGCGGTTGAACATGGATGGATGGATGGATGGATGGATAAAGTTATGTGCAATACAATGGAATGGCACAAGAAAAAAGTATTGTAATGACAGCTTCAAGACGCTTCCTGTATGTAGAAATTAATTTGCCTCAGTAGTCAGGTGTGATTTTGGCCCATTGGTCGAAACATATTGTCTTTAAATCTTGAATATTCTGGGCGGCCCTCTTGTGAACCTTGATCTTTAGCTCTTTCCACAAATGTTCAGTTGGATTCAAGTCAGGTGACTGACTGGGCCATTCTAACACCTTGATTTTTTTTTTTTTCTGAAACCAATTGAGAGTTTCCATTGCTGTTTGCTTTGGATTGTTGTACCGCTGGACGGTCCACACACGTCTCATCTTCATCATCCTGGTGGATGGCAGCTGATTCTTCTCAAGGATCTCCTGGTAAAGGGCTCCTTTCATCATTCCTTCAATATATTATATTAGGGTTAGGGGTTAGGGTTAGATATATAATATAATAATATATAGTATATATTATATTAATTCTGCCAGTATCATGCGATTAAAAACAGCTCCACACCATGATGCTTCAACCTCCAAACTTCCCTGTTGGTATAGTGTTTTAAGGTTGAGGTGCAGTGCCATTTCTTCTCCAAACATGGTGTGTAGTATGACAGCCAAAAAGTAAAATTTTACTCTCATCTGACCAGACTACCGTCTCTCAGTATTTCATATGCTTGTAGTACTCATATGCTACTCTTCTGACTATTCTTCTGACTCCCTGGTCAGAAATCTTGCAAGGAGCTCCTGTGCATGACCGGTTGATGACAGAGTGATGTTGCTTCCATTTGTGGATAATGGCCCCAATGATGCTTACTGCAAGATTCAGAAGGTTTTAAATACATCTGTATCCGATTCCATCCTTATGTTTCGCAAAAGTAAGGTTGTAAAGGTCTTGGGAGAGCTCTATGCTTTTACCCATCATGAGATGTTTCTTGTGTGACGCCTTGGTAACCAAAAGAATTTTTATAAACCATCAATTGACTAACCCACGGATATTCATTTGCACAGATAAGAGGTATAATTACTTTCTGACTACTTACGGATTTCAGCCGGTTCCTTGCCTTCCCTTCCCTTGGAGAACTGCTTTTTCTTAACGTGTTCAATACTTTTCTCCTGTGTCATTCCACTTTATTACACATAACTTTATTTATGGACTTTAATGTTGTGAATTCTTTATATTTGTGGATTTCTTGAGTTCATACTGATGTTTGTTGAAAATTTCATGTGAATAACCTCATTGGAAATATACAGACTGAAATAAATGTGCAATACTTTTTTCCCCCTCTGAATTTATAATAATTATTATCAATTTGTATAGCGCTTTTTTACAATGGTACATTGTCTCAAAGCAGCTTTACAGAAATATCATTTTTTACATTTACA
>JAFFST010054301.1:360643-381469 GCA_022414735.1 Noturus placidus
ACCCCACGGTTAGTGGATTAGTGGACAACCCGCTCTACCAACTGAGCCACAGCCGCCCTTTTTGTCATGCTATATCATTACAGCAAAACATACTGGAAGCTAGCTACAAGCTAATTAGCCATTAATAAGATCAGCAATGTTTGCAAAAGTCCGGATTGTAAATAAAGCCAACTAATTATTAGCTATAATTAAGCTCGTCATAAAATTTAAGTACATTTTATGCATACACTACACATGCATGTGCCCTTTATTAGCGGTCGACCGATTGATCGTTTTTTCAGATTAATTTGGCACCGATAACCAATTTCTAGAACAGCAATCGGCAAAAGCACATACCGACAGTTTTTCCCGGTTGCGCACATTCCGGAGCGGCTGAGAACGGTCCGCTGTCATTATACAGTATGAGAGCAGCCTTTAGAGGTGAAATAAGAACTATCACTGACAAATTTTTTTGTTATTTGAAGTGGAGGGTTTTTTTTTTTTTTTTGCATTTATTTATTTATTTATTTTATGCATTTTGGATGTCTGTTTTTATTTGTTCTTTGGAGTGTTACTTTTTGGTTCAGTTTGGATTTGTTTAATTTTTTTTTTATTTAAGCCACCATTCTTGTTTTGCAAGCAAAGACATTCTGTGCATGGAAGGGTAGCATGGACAAGGGAGGCTAAGATGTTTTGTTGCTCTGAAGTCAGAAAACAAAGGCTATTAAGCATACTACAAGATTCAACACAATAAATTTTTGTCAATTTTAGACACCACATTCAATAAATCACGATAAATGGACTATCTACGATTCCTATATCATCAACCATCTTAAGACTATCTTTCTTACCGTCTGATTTTGTATATTGTACCACTGTCACTAACTAGAAGAATCTAGAGCTCATTTATAACATAGATATGGTCGATCAGTTCCAACAAGACATAGACATAGACACAGACACAGTTCCAACAAGACATAGACACAAACCCACACAAAGAGTTTCCCAGCCCTGTCTCCCTACAATCCAATATGCTTATGTTCTCATGCTGTTCCCACTGGTACCGTAGGGGAAAATCTGATCTAGCCACCCACGGGGCCCATGCAGCAGAGCTGATACGAGTTGCTCAGGCCCATAAACATTGTTTTGGTCCCACTTGATAATGACAAACTCCTTTTCCCACCATCATAAAGGCCACTCGGGAGGACAGCGTAGACTAGGCTAGGGAGCCCGGTGCCAGACCTAGAGAGCCACATCAGCATGCTAAGAAGATACAAGACTGTTTGTGTTATAGGCACTTCTAAAAGCAATTCTGAAAGCAATTGTTTCTTATAACTGATGAAAATCGGGATATGGATTTGGAATCTAGACCTGAATCTATATCTGCATCTGGAAGTTCTCTAGAAACCACGTATTATTCTGTAACTTGTTAATTTAATCACCACTGGTAAGACCATTTGCAAGAAGAGGTTAAATAATGCTGAATGTAACTAGTTTATCAGTACATAAAAATTTAATGAGACTATTCTTATCTGCTAGACCTCACTTTTCATGCTGGCAAATGAGACAGTGAAGCCTGTGACACTGTAATGAAAGCCATGGTGTTTGCCATTGACAAAACAGATGAAATAGTCCCCCTGATGGTCCTGTGGTGTTGATGGACATTGTATTGGATTTGCAAACTGCTCTTCGTAAGCCTGATCCAAATGGTACTCATCAAACAAAATGCAATTCAGTTACAGTGTAGGTGGAGTGGGCAGTTCTGCGCTGTTCCCAGAACACCAAGCTCTTTCTCGGCTCCATCTTTAAGAGCCGCCATCTGTTTGAGCTGAGCTAGGTTTGAGTCATAGTGCACTGTACAAAGCGGCTCCCACAGCTCTGATATCTCCCCAACACAATTTCACATGGCTTGCTCGTTCCACTGGCGGGGAGTTGGGGAATTTTACAGCTCTGGTTTGTTTCAGAATTACTGTTGCCCAATCCACGTGGTTTCCCAGTGAAGACAGAGTTGAACAGCAGTATTAGACATGTTATGTGTCAAAGTGAAATAGGCAGGAAGTCTTGGTCAAATGGTTATGTGATCCTAAAACACGAAGGCATTATGGACATCCCATGGGAATTGTATTTATATAGCATTTTTTCAGGTTCTAAACTTAATAGAGGAATTAGAGAGTGGTATGATCTGTAGATTCTGCTAGCTTTGGGCTGGCCACAAGAGCCTGGTGTGGGTGAGGAACGCTCTGAGAGACTGGGTGTGCATGGGTGGGTGTTTGTTACACAAGTCTTTGACTATGCACGCCGACGCCACACGGAAGCCTGTAAAAGTGTACGATTGTGTTTTAAGAGAGGTTTTTATCCATGCTCCCCCCATGCGGCCATTCCACATCAAAGTAAAACCCCTGCAATCAAGAGCTGGGTGGTCTTTTTCAGGCTAATAATAATGAATGTGCAGGTAACCAGATGACTGAGCTCAGTCTATGTGGCTCGACAGGCTACACTACACAAACACACTGGCAGGCCTGAAACATTTACATAAGCAACTTTACAGCCACAAGACTTAGTAGCAATACTAAGAATCTCCAGAGAAGCTTTTCTATGAAAAATGGATGATCCATGGAGCAACAGTGCATAAATCCACTGTGTGCTACTACAGTGTGCCTTTGGAGTCTTCAGGGTTGATTTACTCTACAAAGTCTGTCTGTCGTCCCCCTCCACCCATTCTGCCACTTTGCTTCACTGTCGCTATCACTCATTCTTCTTCTCAGTTTCCCTGCTCGGTCCCGACTCTTCATCCCATATCTCCCTTCTATCGCTCAGTCATTCCTATATTCTTGTCCTCCTACTAACCTCCCTCTCGGCATACAAAGCTGCCGCTCTCTTCTTCTCTACCGCAAGTTTTGGCTCTCTTTCTGTACATCAGTTTGGTTGGAGAAGCCAAAGAAGGCAGAGTTTTCACAGCTAGTCACAGTCCTACCCCTCCCTCTGTCCAAACGCCACATAAATCAGCTTCCCAGCATCCAACTGGCACAAAGCTGGAATGTCCTGCTTTAATGTGTCCTTCACGTCCTCTACAAGAACCCACTGTGTCCTTTGCAAACACACATACAGAGATGAATTCACACATACTGTATAATATGATGAGAGATGACCAAGTGTATTATTCAGTTCAATCTCTGTATGGACAGCAAATGTCTCCATGAGGAAAACAATCAAACCAGTAGTAAAGAAATCTTGAAGTCAAAACCAAGGTTACAGAGTAAGGGCACATTTCTATTTCACAAGATCATACACCATGCATGGGGCTTGAATGTACATGCAATCATTGGTGAGCCCACTGAAAACGTTGTCTTCTCTGGTTTCCTGCTCTTCTCCTCGTCTCCATACGTCCCAAGCTTGGCGTTTTCATGCCCAACAAATCCAGGGACCTTAAACATGAGTTATGCTTTCCATCCGCCAATGCTGGTCATCCGAAGAATGCCAGGACACGGTCTGCTCAACATCTGGGGGATTGGATGAGTAAAATTGGGAGCATTTCCGATTATCTGGTCCTGGTAAGGAAGATCGGATTTACAGGCATAAGATCAGATGAGGTGAGACATGAAGTGGATTGTTCACTCCTCTCTGTTAGGCTAATTTAAAAGCCAAAAGAAATAACAGAACAAGGTCAAAGACAGACAAGAAATATTTCCTCGGGATTGTCAGTCTCTCTCTTGCTTTCACTCTATATGTTTCTCACTCTAACCTGTACTGCTGTGTTTGGTATTATACTTTGTCCTCCTTTTCAGCACATTTATCTATGTTTGTAAAGCATTCACTCCTCTTCTTCTGCTTTATATCTTGCAAGCGAATAGAGGGAGAGGATAGAGAAAGACAGAGAAAGTGAAACAGAGGGAAAAAAGAGAGCATCAGGGAGATGTCAACATGTACACAGATGCACTACAGCTGGGATCTACGTACTAGGCCAATAGCTAGGACTACAATAAGGGCAGCAAATGCTGCAGGGCACTGAGAACTGCATACACACATACTCTTATACTCACAAAAGCCTGTGGTATCTGATTACAGGGATAGAAAAGGGAAGGTCATGGCAGTATGGCAGTCTTGGGATAAAATGGTTGGCCGAAGCAGTGGCTACATAGCTGGTTGGTATTGTCATAATGTGCATGCACCTCAGTGTGACTAGCACACAACCATTCAGCCCAACTTCCATTTTTACCTCTGTCACACTCAGAGGCGCTAGCTCGGACAGGAAACCATCTCTTTAATTCGCTCACCCTGTGCATAAAACATTGCACACACAGACCAACACTGACTCCAATAAAGCGTTTCCAGATGAGTTCTCGCGTCACTGGCACCGTTTTATCTAAAATGGAAACTCTGTATCCCTCTACAGCCATTAACCACCAACTTGCGATGGCGTGGTCTGGCGAAACTCATAGATTACCGTCTTTTTTCCCTTTAACTGTATATATGGAGCTTGAGTTGCTATAAACCATGTCAGCACAGCTGTGGTGGGTAATGTGTGGGAGGTAGGGGTGAGTGCAAGTGTGGATTTGGGGATTCTTTATGGATTACGGGGGAAGAGAGAGAGAGAGAGAGAGAGAGAGAGGGAGAGGGAGAGAGTGAGAGAGAGAGAGGGAGAGAGAGAGAGAGAGAGAGAGTATTCGAAAGAGTGGCAGAGTTAGAGAGTGTGTGTGTGTGTGTGTGTGTGTGTGTGTGTGTGTGTGTGTGTGTGTGCAATTGTGCCCCGTGATAGGTTGGCACCCTGTCCAGAGTACCCCCCTCTTTGTGTCCTCAGTCCCCTGGGATAGACTCCAGGCTCCCTGCGACACTGTGTAGGATAAGCGGTACAGGAAATGGATGGATGGACTGTTGTAGGTGATATAATGATAACGAGTCTTCATTGATCCCATATACATTACAGCACTGTGATGTTCTTTCCTTCACATACCCCAGCATGTCAGGAAGCTGGGGTCAGAGCGCAGGGTCATCCATGATACAGTGCCCCTGGAGCAGAGAGGGTTAAGAGCCTTGCTCAAGGGCACAACAGTGGCAGCTTTGCAGTGCTGGGGCTTGAACCCCCGACCTTCCGATCAGTAAATCAGAGCCTTAACCGCTAAGACTCCGCTGCCCCAAGAAATGTCATAATGTGTGTAGTAGAACTATTTTCTCTTATATTTTCATTTGCTCAAATTGTGAATATGAATGCCAATAAAGTACCTTGAACTGCACTCTGTCACACAGTTAGAATATAGAGAACTGTTTCTGTGTGCGTGTGTGTGTGCATGTGTGTGTGTGTGTGTGTGTGTAGAGGCATACCAAGGCCACACTCTAAGGAATGCAGCACATGGCAAAAAAAGACATGAAATAAAATAAAAATGAACAATAATAAAATATAAATAAATAAAATGATGCGTCTCCAGTGAAGTTCTGACATAAAAAAACTATTACAACAGCACTCTAACAGGCACCTCTGAAATTCTGAGGGGGAAAATGCCTTCCAAGCTTCAATCCTTCAATGACTTCAATCCTTCAACACCTCCTCAAGTCATTCATATCAGCCCACACCAGAGTAAAGCTTCCAGCAGCAAATCAAGAGCTTCTCTGGGAAAAGCTGACTGTGTTAATCAGAGTCACACTAAAGAATATAACACTATTGTCAAATGTGAACAGCTATGCAGATGTCATATAGCCAACACACACACATTAAAGCATGACTGTTCTGGGTGATTGTGATTTTCTCAGTTATCTCTGGCACAGTGCAAGATCTCCTTAGATAAATATGTGTCAGGAATATTTTTTTTATATTCAAGTAGAAAACTGGTCAATTATTTGAAAGAAAATAAGGATGCATTTGTACACAAGTGTAATTGTACATAAAGGATGTAATAGATTACATGTATTTATTCAAAGCCTATTTCCCAGCTAGCAATATAAGGGTCATTTGGACACAAATCCAAGACAAGCACTTTTTAGTTTATGTTTGGCAACCAAAAATGAACCAGCAATCAATATTCTCCAAATAAAAACAAGAAAGGATATGAAATAAAGACATTTAACAGAGATTTAAATCCACTCTGCTAACCAGCATTATGACAGTGAAGCAAAAAGCTAGTGTAACTGCTCAGTCCTTCCAGGATTTCACAGAACTTAAAGCAACATCAAGCAAACGCCACAATATTCGGAGGACGTTTTTTCCCCCAAGTTTTCAAAATGATCGCAGATTTAGGCGTGTCGTGTGATGTCATCACAATGTGCATTCAGCCAAAGCCCTCTTCGATTCACGTGCATCTAACATAAGTATAGCTAACAAACATCACTGTGAAAGACAACTTCATGCAATTGCAATTTCACCAACTCAAGTAGTTTTCCACAAAAAAGCACAAAAAACATTTTTAAAAAACTGCTTGCATCACAAATTTTTCAAAATGCAGTAGTATAATCAAGCATTTTTTTGCTTGTTGGCGGGCAGTTGTGGCGCAGGTGGTAGAGCGGGTTGTCCACTAATCGTAGGGTTGGCGGTTCGATTCCCGGTCTGCGTGACTCCACATACCGAAGTGTCCTTGGGCAAGACACTGAACCCCAAGTTGCCCCCGATGGCAAGTTAGCACCTTGCGTGGCAGCTCAGCTACCACTGGTGTGTGTGTGTGTGTGTGTGAATGGGTGAATGAGACACAATGTAAAGCGCTTTGGATAAAAGCGCTATATAAGTGCGCCATTTACCATTTTAAGCCACAACAATCCCAAAAAACAATCCCCAAATCTCTATTTTTAATATGGTTGTAAAGTTTCAGAAAAAAGCCCTTCCTCAACTTTGCAAGCAAAGTGAGATGAAACCCTCTTATTTATTTTTATATGAACCACCCACTTGGTTTTTATTGGCTGATCAGTTCAAAGTTTACCTAGATGAAGGTGAATTTTATTCATGTTTGGACTGACTTCTGCTTTATCTAAAAAAAAAAAAAAAAAAACCCAAACAACAACATATTCTCCAATATCACTAAAAATCGTGAATGCTACAGCTAAACCATATTTACTGGCACCTCTTAGTTTAGCCATGTTATACATGTGTACAGTGCCCTCCACTAATATAAATACTCTGTTCTGATGGATATCAAACAATTGCAAACAAAACACAGGTTCATCCAAAAACAAATATCTTTGCTAAATATATGCCTGCAACAATTATTGGCACCCCTATGAATTCAAATGAGAAAAATATATTTGACATATATTCCCATTGACGTGTATTCCCATTCCTGTTGCACAGGAAATATGAGGTAACACATAGGCAAACTCCCTTAGTCAATCATTACAATGGGTAAGACCAAGGAATATAGCTGTGATGTGTGGGAAAAGGTAGTTGAGTTTCACAAAATGGGAAGTGGCTACAAGAAAATAGCACAAGCATTGAAAATGTCCAGTACCACCATCAGGGCAATAATTAAGAAGTTCCATTCAACTTGAAATGTTCTGAAACAACCTGGAAGCACTGTGAAGAGGGTGGTTCAAGTGGCCAAAAGATCTCCAAGGATCACAGCTGGAGAATTGCAGAAGTTAGTTGCGTCTTGGTGTCAGAAATTCTCCAAAACTACAATCCAAAGTCACCTACATCACCACAAGTTGTATGGGTTTCAATAAAAAAAGCCTGTACTCTCATCCAAAAACAAACTCAAGAATCTTCAGTTTGCCAGACACTACTGGAACTTCAATTGGGATGGGTTTCTATTATCAGATGAAACCAAAATAGAGATTTTATCAATAAACACCAGAGGTGGTGTTGGTGCACACAGAGAAGTAGCCTTATGGAAAAGTACCTCATGCCCACAGTTAAATATGGTGGGGGCTCTTTAATGTTTTGGGGCTGTTTTTCTGCCAGAGTACCAGGACAGTTTGTTAGGATACATGGCATCATGGACTCTATCAAATACCAACAGATATTAAATGAAAACATGACTGCCGCTGCCAGAAAGCTTGAAATGGGTCGTGGGTTGATCTTCCAGCAGGACAATGATCCACAATATATATCACAATGAACACAAAAATGATTTACTGAACACATAATCAGGTCCTGCCATGGCCACCCCAGTCCCCTATCTTGAACCCCATAAAAAACCTGTGGGGTGAACTGAAAGGAAGAGTCCACCAGTGTGGACCTTGAAAATTGAATTATCTGGAGAGATTCTGTATGGAGGAATGGTCCCAGATCCCTTGCCTTGTGTTCTAAAATCACATCAGGCATTATCGGAAAAGGCTCAGAGCTGTTATCTTGGCAAAGGGAGGTAGCACAAACATTGACTAAAAGGGTGCAAATAATTGCTGCACACCTATATTTAACAAATACATTTTTTTGACAAACATGTGTTTTGTTTGTCATGGTTTGATATCCATGAGAGCGGAGTATTTTTGTGAATTTTATTAAGAAAAGATAAAAAAGTTAAACAATAAAGAAAAATTTTCACATGCGTCTTTGCTCATGTTTACCAAGGGTCCCAATATTAGTGGAGGGCACTGTTATGCATTCTCTCCAAGCTACGTTAACAACAAAAAGCCTTTCAAATATGTCAGGTCGCATGTGCTGTTAAGGGTATTGAAACTGCCACAAGCTGAACAACTGTACACACATTTCATTTAAATTAGAAATACTTGTGGTTAAAGTCATATCAGTATATAACCCAGACACAAGCTGCATGAAACATTAAGGTGTCATTGGGGCAAGTGTGTCTGACTCCTCAACTCTTCTCAGTCCCTAATGGTGCTGTAACATCAACATGAGCTTCACACGAGGACATTTAACTTATTGTAACACTTCACTGGCACGAGTATTTCCTCTAATCGCAGGATCAAAATGAAAACCACATTAGTGTTGAGCACTGATCCAAGTGCATCAAAACTGACCTGAGATCAGATTTTTGTCTGATCAATATTAACAACAGTTAATATTAAGATTCACAAGCAGGTTTTGATTCAGTCTGATGTGTTGTGCTTCTCTTGACTGACAAAAAGGTTCATACAGGGGTGAAGAATGTAGCGCTGACTCGGTTATAAACCAGGGGAAGTGTGCGCATTGGTCGAACGAGTCAACGGTTTCCCATTTACACATTTAAATGGGGTCCACATTCCTTCTGGATGGATTCAGGAGCGCAGGCAAACAAAAAGAGTCACATCTGTGTGAGTGTATGTCCACAGAACTGCTTGTGTGAACGCTGCAGTGTTTACATGTGGTGAAAGCCAAGGTATATTTACAGTTAGCACCTAAGTGCACTCTGACAGAGAAGGCCTGACCTCTGTGTGAACTAAGAATCAGCAAAAGCAGAGAGAAAAGGAACACTTCTGTTTCGCTCTCGTCCTCTCTGCGCTCTCTCACCTACTATTCTCATTCTTAGAGAAGCAACAATCCGGAGAACAGCAACACCATGCAGGCGCCATAACAACGGGTTCAGTGAATTATTCACAGATTAGGGTATAGCCTGCTTAATGACTCATGTCCACACACACACAAACGCACAAACGCACACACACACACACACACACTCTCACACACACTTAACAAAATGTACCTCTACCAAGCTTTTTGTAGAAGAATTTAATAAGGCACTGAAAACAGCGGTTCATCTTCCTCATTCATCCATCCACGCTCCAGTCGGCCTCTCTTTTCTTTCTCTCAATATATTTCTCTCTATCACACTCTCACTGTCTCTCTCTCTTTCTCCTGTTCCATTGTCACTGTATTATGGCAGTGTGTGGGACACAGACACTGGGCTGGATTCTATTGAGGCAGTAAAAGGGATGGGGGAGAGGATGGATGAAAGAGATGAAAGGCAACAAATGAAAGATTTCCTTCCCATGCTCATAAATCAAGAGACCCGAGAGCAGGACAAGGCCTCCCTCTCTCACTATCTCTCTCTCGCTCACTCAAACACAGCGCACTAACCATTATTCTGTCTCTCACAGCATACATACCAACCGACAGTATTAATACACACAATCATATACATACAAACACTGACAGACCATTCACCCTTATGTAAACACACACACACACACACACACACACACACACACACACTGTGCAGATGGCATGTGCAGGAATGTCGTCCAGACGCACCGGGCGGCAGTGAGCTGGCACGGAGGCAAGTCCATAAAACCAGTCAAGAATTAAAGAGACGCCACGCATCAAAGCAGTGCATCTTCAAACTGGCCTCTTTTAAAGACTCCACACACACTTGCACATGTTATCATATAAAACACACACGTACAGTGATAACTAACAGCCACACATGTGAGAGGGACAGCTGTCACATACTGATACACTTACATGTCTCAGCACACACGAGAACAAATGCTCAAACAGTTTACAGACCTAATCAAACAGGAATGGGCAGGCCTAGGTTCTGCAAGACCGCCGGCGACTGCACAGCATTTTTTATCAAAGTGTCAACAGTATGAGATTCGAGACACTTCTCCTGTATAAGGAAATCTCTGACAGAATGTTTGACTTGCTATATTTTACTGCAGAAAACAAACAGGCTAGTCATTCATGGCCTGGTCTTGCAAGTCAGACTGCCAGCACTCGATAAAAATCGAGTACATTTCATCACTATCTATCTATCTATCACCGATTAGTCGAGACCGACCGTCAGTCACTTTATGGCCCACGTATGTCATCAACGCGAACCACAAAGCATGTCGGCAGAAGTAGTGGGGTAGTTTGCCATTGCTTTCCCCACACATTTCATCACTAGACATGGCCAAAACCAGTGCACTTTCACAGAAAGAGACAATTTGACTGACCAGATAGGTAACCGACCATGAGCCCATAGGAAAACATGCCAGATTATCTCGGTTACTCTTGACTAACTGCGGTGAAAAAAAAATCGAATAACTTGAACAGATGGGTTCATAAGTGGCGCAACAGAAAAGCGTTCACTTTATCACCAGGAGACGATCCGGACAATGTTACAGACATTTATGGCCAAGTGTCCAAGAGAGCAAAACTGGTCGTTCTCAGAAGACAGTTCATTTGCCCTGGGTCAGAATATAAGCAGCAGTTTGATAAGATGTGGTGGCTGGCTTCACATGTCTTGGAGGAAAAGCATGTGTTAGCCCTCACCAACCTAACCCTAACCCTAACCCTCAAGCTGGTTCATAGCTATGGTGTCAAATCAGTGAATCCATCTTGTTCCAAAAATGTTGCTCCATAAGGCATGAGCAACATGACAAAAAAATAAATCATGATACCTGAAAACATTTGTGACTATACATTTTATTTATAACAATATTTACATTTACTAACAAACTGCCAGTGAAACAGGGGTGCTATTTTTGTACCTTTGACAAAAATAAATTAATTAATACTGAAACCTTGGGAGGGTGTTTATATGTTTACAATATTGTAACATTTTGCCATTTTTAAAAAAATCAGTTACGTATTTTAATCTGTTGATGTAACATTTTTAATCAAATTCAGTTTTAAATTACCGTATTTTCCGGATTATAAGGCACGGTCTCAATTACGGGGTCTATTTCTGTACTTGACCAATAAATAAGGCGCACCGTGTTATAAGGCACATACGGTTGTTATGCCAACCAAAGTCACACAACATTTTTACAGATTTTGGAACTCAGGCCACACATAAAGCGCACCGGATTATTAAGCGCACGGCCGATTTTTGAGAAAATTTAAGTCTTTTAGGTGCGCCTTATAATGCGGAAAATACAGTATTATCTCAGAAGAGTGTATTGTGAGAACTTAAGACAATCGACATTTTACACAGCTCTAGTATCGCTGTGTTCACAAGTTTGTTTTCCAACTGAAAACCAAAGCAGAGACTAGTCTTCAAGATTCTGAAGCTTGTGACCAGAAAAGTGTGCAAAAGCATCTGAGAATACTGAAGACTAATGGCACTTTTCTACCACATGGTTCGGTTCGACTCGACTTTGCTCGCTTTTTGGGAGGTTTCCACCATGGATAGTACCTGGTACCTGGCACTTTTTTAGTACCACCTCAGTCAATGTACCAATCGGGCTGAGCGGACACTAAATGTGAGCCACGCACTGAGAGAGTAGGGAATTCTCCTTAACTGGTGGTTCTGTTTTGTGCCTGAACAAATGTGTGTCAATTAATACATACTTTGCAAATGGTGATGTTCTATTAATTGAAAATTGTGTATCATTTATCTCATTACAGATAAAATTACAACAAAGGTTTCTGTCTTTTTACAACTCGCTTGTTACCGATTTCCAAACAGGCCTTTATCGATATCACTCCTGTCGCAGCTCAATCTAACTTAGTCACATAAGCCACTTTTCCACTGCACAGTACGGCTCAACTCGGCTCGCTTTACTTTTCCGAGCTTGCTTTTCCGCTGCAGTTTAGTGATTCACGCAGAAGTAATGTTGTATTATCGAAGCCCTGTACAAATACACGATCAGGCCGTATTCCAAATGCCTTTCCTGTTCACTGAACATGGACCCTATTTTGGGGCGGCTGTGGCTCAGTCGGTAGAGCGGGTTGTCCACTAATCCACCAACCGTGGGGTTGGTGGTTCGAATCCCGGCCCGGGTGATCCCATGCCGAAGTGTCCTCGGGCAAGACACTGAACCCTAAGTTGCCCCCAATGGCAAGCTAGCACCTTGCATGGCAGCTCTGCTACCATTGGTGTGTGAATGTGCTCTCATTAGTAAGTCGCTTGTAAATGTAAAAATGATATTTCTGTAAAGCTGCTTTGAGACAATGTACCATTGTAAAAAGCGCTATACAAATTGATAAATTATTATTAATGATGTAAAATAACGCTGGTACCCATCACTGGTCTTGGATCCATTTTACTAACCTGTAGGAGCTCCAGGCTTTCATGCTTGCCATCACTACTAGTGGTACTGGATCTGAGCACAACCTCAGAATGATTCGCTAATGTCAAACTAACCTACAAAACTCCATGTCCTGTCCTTGTGCCAGATTTGTAAAACTCACAGTCCTTTCCCAAACACTTTTTTCTATTATGTGTTGCTGTTGGTTTATTGACGGATTTGATCATCGGGTCATGATGTAAATCAGAGTTCCTGTTTGTAGCGTAAAAGCGCAGGAGTTTTCTCCAATGCTGGCAAGTGGGACACGGTGTAACGAGGGATCACTAAATTTGATGGAACATCATAAAGTTTCCCGTAGAGAGCGGCCTTGTGAAAGGAACATTAACATGTTTAGGGTTTTCCGTTTGGGACGTCAATGAGACACAGGCAAGCACATGAGCAGGTGGGACAATCACAGACCTGACTGTCCTATCTTTCTTCCCCCCTCTCTTTCTATAATACACCCAATACATACACACAGAAATATGCACAGATTAAGCTACACAAATCCCTCTGTCTGCCAGAACAGCCAAAGGTTCTCAGTTACACAAGAACATCTCTGAAACATGGTTAAAGAGAAAGAGAGAGCATTACTTGTGTGTGTAATCATAGCCTGACCTCACTCTAATAATCTCAGAGGAAGCATCACACATGCACAAAGACTAACTATATCCACAGTGACTGAGACATATTCACACACACCCACCCACACACACACACACACAGTCTATGAAGTGTATGCACTACCTTCAACTTTTCTCCAATCTCTTTATTAACAAGTCACAACACACACACAACACATGTGGACAGAATCATCTGCGGTGCCAAAAAATACTAAATGCTAAAAAATACTAAATTAATAAAGGCAGAACAGAGGCTTTGTCACTGTACATATCGTGAGAGAAGAGAGAGAGAGAGAGAGAGGAAGAGAGAGAGAGGAAGGGAGAATTTGAGCCTCTGTACGATGATTTTTTTTTTTGCTTGAGCATCTCTGTGTTTCGGTATCACTTCAAAGCATTCAAAGCTATTAGTCGAGACGCTACACTAAACCTCCCCCATTCCTATTCCAATCTAATCTCCAACTAACCACAAAATACGATAACATCTACAACTAATCCCACCCCACACCACCCACCTTATTCTACAGAGGAAACACCTTTGCATGTACACACACCTTAAATACAGCTGACTTTATTCACACACACACACACACACACACACACACGCGCGCGCGCGCGCACACACACACACACACACACACACTTCCTAAAACAACAGTCAGTCAGATTGGTGTACACGGAGCCTGAAGGCCACAGTTTTGGTCTTTGCCTGCCATGTCTCACCCTCATGTCTCAGTTTTTCCACAGTGTCAGTTCTAATGGAGTTTTACAGTCAAATCTGGTTCATTTGAACTACTTAAGCAAATCAAATGATTTTTTTTTTAAAGAGAGATGAGACATTGAGGAGGGAGTATACGTACACATTCCAAAATGACTACGGAAATTCACATTTTACTTAAATCAAACTCGGTCATGGAGTCTTTTACAATAGATTTTTTTTATTTGTTTTTTTAATAAGTTGCAATGAGACACACCAGAGGAAAGAAAGGACCAAAAAAAACTATTTTATAGTGAACAATTAAGAGCTGCTGTAAAACAGCAAAAACAGCTAAATGTTCTAAACATCCAATTAAAAGGTCCATATAATTCACTCCAACCCAACCCTTTAAACAACTACTTTTGCCTTTGTAGTTTCGCTAAACTACAGAGGAAACTGTATTTGAACATTTCAACCCAATTTACCTTCTACCCCTACTTGAACATGCTTTGTTGGGTTTTTTTCTGAGAAAATAATTGAAGTCAATATAATGCCTGGGAATCAATAGCTAAACTTACATGCAGCTAAATAATCAGTCTCTTCAGAATTTCGCAACATTCGCAGGAGCTTGACATTTTTCAAAATTACCACAGATTTGGGCCAAAACACGTCATGTGACGTCATCACAATAAAGCCCACAACGCGCATTCAGCCAAAACCCTCTCCGATTCACATGCGTCAAATATGAGTACAGCTAAAAGGTCTCATTTACCAACAAATTTAGCAATTTTGCCAACTCAAGTAGTTTTCCGCAAAATTGGCGCAATAAACTCCCCAAATTACATCACAAATTTTGGAGAGAAAAAAAGCCGCAGAAAAACATTCACTGTTGATAAATGCTCCTTGCACGAACCCATGAAGTGGGTTCAAGATGTAACATGGTGGCTCTGGACGAAGAAAAATGGTTACTGAAGACAAATGAATGAATGAATGAACGGACGAATTAATGAATGAAACCTACAAGTAAATAAAGATTTAACAAGTTGACAAGTTTTGGATTTATGATACACATAAACAGTTCAAGTTTGTATCACAATGAACTCATTGACTTTCACTTGGAATATCTTTGCAAGTAATCACATGAACGAGACACAAAACACTTTCAGAACAAAAAAATAATAAAAACATGTTTCTGTCATCTGGCATGTAATTGTCTACTACAGTGTCTCAGTTATGTTTACAGATGATAATGGCTTTGGCTCCGGCACTATGTCGGTGGAAAATTGGTACCTGAGAACCATAAATCTAGCCCTCCTCCGTTCTCCAGACGTTAGCCTCCTCCCTCCATCACTCCTGCCCCGCAGCAGGGGATTAACTCCTGGGCCTCTGCTGTCTCTTTAATACTGGATAGATTTTATACAACACTAATCCCTCTCCACCACCATCACCTCCACTGGCTGCTCCCTAAGCGATGTGCTATGCATGGGCACGATTTCTCATGGCGAACCGCTTACATTTGCACTGAAAACGTAAGAGCAAAAACCAACTGCTCACACTTTGAGAATTCAGTGTAAATGTAACATAAGAAATAAACACTTGATGGAAACAAAGATTGTGTGCCCCTGGCACTGTTTCAGTGTAGTGTTTCTTATTGCGTAGAAAAGATAGTGCTCTGTTCCCTAAGTTGTGACAGTGAGAGTTGTAACAATGAGAGAACATGATCATTCTCACACACACACAAAGGGAGAGAGAGAGAGAGAGAGAGAGAGAGGGATGGAGAGAGAGAGAGAAAGAGAGAGAGAGAGAGAGAGAGAGAGAGAGAGAGGGGGTCCTGATGTTGACAGGAAGCAGTGTAGCCTAGTGGTCAAAGAAGGAAGGAAGGCAAGGAAGACAATTTCTGGGGGACAAATTTGAGCTAAACACATGCATGAACAATGGTAATGCAATAGAAGCAGAGTGATTCTCACAAAACAAGATAAATCCGGAGCAGGAAAAAGCCATTTGTTTTAATCAGCGTCAGAGCAAGAGGAGCAGAATCTGTACAGTGCACCACACACACACGCACGCATACAAACCTCAAGCGCAACAAGTCCCCGTGCATTTGAGACATGAGCTGACTGTTTGCCACATCCCTGGAGACTGATTAAAATGGAATTTCTGATGCTAATCTTTGTTTTTGCACAAAAAAACCCCAACATGTCCTCGAGAGGCACGCTACATGTATATTTAATGGCGGCTCTCTGCGTGCGTTTAGCAGTATTGGGCAATGCTGCTTTGATGGCTCGGAGAGGGAAGTAACGCATTACTTAAATGTGGGTGCAATTGGGTGAGAGAGAGGGGGGGGGGGGGGGGGGGAGAGACAATAAGCCTTCGAGTCTAAAGCATGAAGTTATTTATTCATTCATTTTCAGTAAGCGCGTTATCCTGATCAGGGTTGCGGTTTATCTGGAACCCGTCCAAGGAACACTGGGCACAAGGCAGGGGAATTCACCCCCAGATTGGACGCTGGCCCATTACAAGCCAAAATGCAAACACACATTCATAACTATTACCTAGCATCCTTAATGCACCTACATACAGGTTTTTTGGACAGTGTGAGGAAACCGAAAGAACCCAGATGAAACCTACAGTGAAACAGGGAGAACAGACGAATCTCCACACAGAATGTAACCTGAGCTCAGGACTTTTCCAGGGACCCTGGAGTTTTGAGGTGACAATGCTACCCACTGCACCACCTGTGCTGTCCATATTTAGTTATTAATATTATTGATATTATTATTGTTATTGTTTTAACGTTTAAAAGTGCTGTGGTGCTTTGGGACCTGAGAAAGCACCCAGGAGCAGCAGGGCCGTGAGTCAGGCAGATGAAAGGAATCAGTGCTGCACCTGTTAGGCCCCAGAGTCTGAAACCACAGTGGGGCTGAGGAGGTGAGAAGGTTTCCATTGTTAATACTCCCCCATCATCATCACACATTCTACAAGTTCCCTAGAGAGACAATCAGGTCTGCATCTGTACGCCTGCCCCAACCGCTCTTACAATCCGTCCTCTCCACAACCGCCATCTCGGACAGAGAATCCAATAATAAAACTGAAAGACAAAAAAACACATAATCTGGCTTTTGTGCATCTGACATTAATAATGACTAACAGATGGCACACAGGTAGCCTGATGGGAAGCCATGAGACAGGAGAGTAAGACAGACAGACAGACAGACAGACAGACAGAGCCTTTTATTTTAAAACCATCATGAATCAAAACTCAAGGGTGTTAATGCAAGATCGCTTTTCAAATAATGCATCACACAAAAGGAAACTACCAGATCTGTGCACTCCTGAACACCGCCAATTGAAAACTCAATTCCCAGAATCCCTCATTGACAAGTGCCTCTCTGAAATTCATTTCACTTCAAAAAATCTCCACAGTCTGCTAGTAGAACATGTATAGCTATAACTATATAACTATCCATATTATAGATATAGATATCTCTATATCTATCTGTGGAGACTTTTTGAAGTGAAATGAGTTTCAGAGAAGCAGTTGGGTAGTTACAGATTCAATAACAACCCATGATTCCATCAGAGATTTGACAAGGCAACGTATTAACCACATGGCACCTGTTTTCACATTAATGGTATTTAAGGATTGCTAATTTGTCCTGTTCAGTAAAAAGTATACACTGATCTTGCTATGCCTATTTGTACAGTTTTTTTTTATCTACAGCCCAGTATGCATTACGTATGGAATGAAACACTTGCTGTTATAGAAAAATAAATCAATGACAGGGTGATGCAATGCAAATTGACACAAAGCAGTCAATTATTGTCCTATAACAGCACATCCTGAAGTGTTTTATATCTCTTAAACTACAGCAATTTGGCTAAACTAAAAATGTTATTTATTAAAGAGCATGTGGTAATTTTGATCGGTTATACTGAATGTTATGGAGCATCCGTCCTTATGGCAAGTTTGTTCCTCTTATCGCATACGTTATAGCAGCTATAAACAATTGCTCCATCATAAGCCTTTTTTTCTCGTTTGAAGTTAATACAACAACAAAAAATGCAGCTTGTCATGTTATTGTGAAACCGGAAAGGTCAAATCCCTCCTAAAAACTTACAGTTACAGCTTTGGTACCAAATCTCTAGTACATCTCCAAGTGGTACCAAATGCTGACACTAGAGTCTCCCGCGAAAAATGCTAAATAAACACCTCCTCACATAAAACATGACCATATCAATGAATCCCCTTCACAAATCCCAGTGTAAATTGCTGTTATAGAATCATCAACACTTTAATATAGTCTAAAAACCTTGAAGCTGGATATACTGTCCTGTACTGTACCGTGATGTTAAAGAAAAGTAATCAACACCTTCTGACCAAGCAGATTCAAGAATTCTGTGGTATAGTGAAGAAAAATTCAGCCTTCTGCATTTTTTCCAACAAGCAAGGAACACGATGTAAACAAGTGACTCACAAAAAAGTGGGAAACAGAATTCAGTATCATTTGTAGCAGAAAAGACATGATGGTGAAACTTGCTCTGTTAAAGACAGTCTTACATTAAAAAGGACATTTTTTCACCTTGATAGATCTTGTGCTTTGTGAATACAAACGGAACACAATTCACCAGTATCAATCACAAACAATTCATGTGTTCCCAAAAATCTTCTATGAAAAAGTAACGATTTTGCCCGCCTCAAAAACAGCTTCTGAGTTTTGCATCATAAATATATGAAGCAAATTATGATTGGCAGCTGCAAACTGGTTCAACCTCCACTAAAGATCTCCAGAAGACTTATGCCATTATAAACATTTCAAACACACAAAAAGGGCAGTTTCTCTCAGTTTTTCCCATATAAAAAGTAATCCTTAAGTCAGACACACGTCTGCCTATCTGAATATTTCAGTATCACAGAATATATATGCAGTCGGTTCCTCTTACAATACAATACAATAAAGGACATTCGAGAATGAATTTAGCAAGAAGCATTTTCACACAATCTGTAATGATTCTTCTATTCTGAGAAACGGTGGTTGAAAGAGACTTCAGGTTAGAATTGCTGGCTTGTTGGTAAGATAAGACGTTAGACGTTAATGTTAGTCCTATATATTGCCTGTGTAAAAGGGGGGGGTGAGCAACATTGCACAACCTCGCATGTGCTTTCTTTCAGGAAATATTCCTTTCATCACAATGACACAGCATCGACTCACCCAGAGAACAATGATTCTTCTTTCTTGTCAGACTATATTCCAATTCCTTAGATTCAAAATATGTGTGAAATATATGCCGTAAAAGGGGGGGAAACCTAAATGTATGTAATAGTGAAAATTCTGTCAAAACATTTTTAATCAAGAGATATGTCTATAATCCAGAGGTGTTTTGAAGAATACATGTAATTATATTTCTTATTCCTTTGTACAGCACGCCACTTATACACTGCAATGTCTTACAATCATTGTATTTTTTTTTTCTTTTTGATTTCTTTTTCCATTGTGTCTTAGCAAGAGACTGAACATTGTGAATTATTTTCAGTATTTTGCACTAGTATATTTATAGACAGGCATAAACAGGATCTTGGTTTCATAAATGTGATTTTATTTTCTTTGGTATGCCTTTAAATGCAGGCAGAATTTTATCCATAATGCCCCAGGTCTCTTTGCTAGTACAGTATCTATGAATGAATGAATGAATGAATGAATGAATGAATGAATGAATGAATGAATAGAAGGAAGGAAGAAAGAAAAAGGAATGAGAGAAAATGGAAGAATCCCCTTCACCTGCTTCCAGGTTCTCTAAACATCTCTTTGTTCTGGTTGCCTTGGCATTTATCGCTCTCTCTCTCTCTCTCGCTCTCTCTCCTGAATGACGCTTACTCAGCTAAAGTATAAAAATAGACAGTGGCGTTTTGAAATGAAAGACTGGTAATGTGATACAGGAAGGTGTTGCCCGGCCTTCTCGTCTCCTTTGTCTTTGACCTGCCTGGCCCGCAGTGTGGGAAGGGTGAGGCACACTGCTACACTGTAGGGCACTTCGCAATCTCTTGCGTACACATATGCATCAACAGCTCACACACCTCAGACAGACTCTCACCTCCTATGATGCCGTGCCCTGCTGACACCATTAACAAATAAACCTTGACGCTGATTGGTTCTACCAACCTAGCAGGTAGAAAGACACACAGACATCCACACCATCTCTGAGCAGATTCCTGCACATTGAACAAATACAGACAGATCAACACCACTGCTGATGGTATATAACCTACTCAATTTAACAGTTTGTTTGTTTCGCTAGAAAACAGGTTATATACATTTTGGACCACTGGAAAGAATCCTAATGCAAACCAGAGGGTTCACCAGAGTTCTAGCTAGGTTGCTACACTAGGTACTACATAAGGGTTTTCGTTAACCATTTGCACTGACATCATTATCCAGCTGTCACGGCTGCTCATCGGATTATGTGTGTGTCTGCTCTTCAAATGTCCCTGCCAGTCTAGACCTCATACCAAACACACAAAGTGTGAACATGTTTTTTGGGGGGTTTAATTTTCCAAATGGCACAAATGTGCAGACCAATTGGGTAGGAATGAGCATGCACTGCTCGAAATGTCACTCAAAACACTCACAGCGTTTGAAAGATGAAATAGAAAACCTAGGTTTAAAGTTTGGGGGGGGGGGG
>JAFFST010054301.1:415527-430634 GCA_022414735.1 Noturus placidus
ACACACACACATATACACACACACACCCACACACATCTACCATGTAGATTATTTTGGTTCATCTCTTCTGGGTCAGCTGTAGGACAAGGTTGCATGCCACTAAATTAAAGCATAAATAACTACTCCAAAGTTGATACAAATTTACTGAGCCCTACAATTTAGAAGCTGCACAAAGAACATTAATGACTTGCCATACACTATCACTTTATGACGAACACCTGCACATCTGCATATACAGTGCCCTCCACTAATATTTGTCTTTATTGATTAACATTTTGATCTTTTGTTATAAGAAATGTATTTATCCAGCACATATCATCATTCAAATACAGGTAATTAGATCAAACCATGCTATGGTTGTTGGTACCAGATACACTGGTTTGTGTATTTTGAGTAATGTTGATTTCTTGGGATTTTTACACACAAAAGTCTCAACAGAATAGTGTGAAAAAATGAAAAAACTGCCAGTGACCCTTGTTCATGCGAGAGGTCAGAGGAGAATGGCCAGATTGGTTTGAGCTGACAAGAAGGTTAAAGTAACTCAAATAATCATTTTTTCACCATGTGCAATCAAAGCAATGAGTGGCCCCTCCTTTGCTTTATAGTTGAGAGCTTTTGTTCCTCCTTTTCTATCCCTTAAAACAAAAGAGGTCCTCAGTGTTTGAGGATCTGCATTGCTCTGTCACGATCATTGGTTTTTCACTGAAGCAAAGACAATGGAGTAAAGGCTGCTTATTAAAAACCTTGTGTAATTATTAGCAGACATGATGGCTCTATTAAAAAAAGGCTTCACACTGCTTGCTGTTGCCTCCATTAAAAGATTTTCATTAAATACATGCTTTTATTATGATGCCCCAGTCCCCCCCCCCACTCAGACTCTAAAAATGGCGACTAGTACACACCCTGTTAATGGTTAAATTTAATGATACGTGAATGTCCAACATGCCTACTCTTTGGAAATCTTCTCCAAGGACATAAAATAGGGTTATACCCATGATGGTAATGTTTGCTGCAACCCTTCAGAACAATTCTTCATTTTAAAGAGAATGGTAGGAAAAAAGGTTTGAAATCAACTCCTACCATTAAATGCTTTCTCCTCTTGAGGTTTCAATGTCTTGTTCGGACAAAGCCACTCTTCTGCACTCTGCTATAAAAGTCCACATGGCATTAAGATATAATGATGGCATGCATTTAAGGCCTATGTTTTATTAATTTGGAAATGAGCTCAGCTATCAATAGCATTGGCAGCTCACAGGTTCAATTAGTATAATATGAGGAGTGGAGGAGATTATGTGTAGCCATTTAAGTGTGTGTGGGGTGGGTATATCTCTTCCTGACAGTTATGGTCTAAATGCAACAAATTGCACCTTGGTTGCTGCTAGTTTGTTGATTTGCAAAGATGCATATGAAGTCTCCATACTGCATATTGCGATGCCAGTGTGGCAAATCAGAACCACATCAACAGCCTGTTCTGTTTCATTTAAAGGTCTTAACATTTTTTACACTACACAGAGACTACAACGCACAATAACACACACACACACACACACACACACACACGCACACACACACACACAAAGATGAATGGACAATTGGTTCCTGGATACAATCATATTGTGCTGGTAGCTTGGACAAGAGCTCAACAAATTAGTCTAATTTCACTAATCAGCCTGACAAAGGCCATACATCTTTTTATAAGATCAGATCTATTGGTATAGAAACAAACCTATCTACTGCATCCTATAATATCTTGGCATGGGGGAATAATTTCTTTGTGCTGGTTCCCATCTATAGCTGAAGCAAATGTGAAGATGTGACAAGCTAACTTTGCCACTCTATAGTATATTCATCAAATTCTCAAAAACAATCTGTTGAATTAGTTTATAATAATAAGAAAGAAACAGTTCAGTCCAGTTTTGCACTGGAAAAGATGTCAGTATGTCTTACATTTAAATCTATGAATTATTACTCATATTCAAGGTAGGGGTCAGAGATCAGACAGACAACATTATCTAAGAGTAATCCATACTTGTAAATCAAATGATCAATCAGAGGGCAAAGCCAGGAAGTACACAGAACCAGGAACATGGGAGACTAAGGCTCAGTAACAAACATCAACAATGATGAGACTTGCAAACAAGACAAAGACAAAGACACAGGAGGGAATAAATAGAAAACTAATCAAGAGCTTAAAAAAAAAAAAAAGAACAGGTATAATTAGAAAATGCACCAGTTCGTACTGGAATTTCAGAATTTTTTGTGATTGTTACGGCCAAAAAATCTTGACTTCACCTTTTTTTGGCAAAATTGCAATTGCACAAAATTGTTTTTCACACTGATGCTTGTTGGTAAAGGAAACCTTTTAGCTGTACCCATGTTCGACGCACGTGAACGTGAAAGAGCTTTGACTGAATGCACGTGGTGATGTCACATGATGTGTCTTGGCCCAAATCTGCGTAAAATCTGCTGTAATTTTGAATAATTGCACGCTCCTCCAAATATTGCGGAGTTTGTCTGATTTTGCATTTATTGCTGCGATCGCAAAATTCTGAAGGGATTTGTTACACCAATGACAGGACAGGGACAGAGACAATACTAGAATAAAAACAAAAGCACATGGAGGGAAATCAAAACAAACAAATAGTGCTCCTTGAACTAAGAGGAGGAATTGGTCCATCTTCTATACCACTTATCCTTCTTCAGGGTCACAGGGAACCTGGAGCCTATCCCAGCGAGCATCAGGGACAAGGGGGGGTACACCCTGGACAGGGTGCCAATCCATCGCAGGGCACAATCACATACACACTCACACACCCATTCATACACTACGAACACTTTGGACATGCCAATCAGCCTAGCATGCATGTCTTTGGACTGGGGGAGGAAACCGGAGTACCCGGAGGAAACCTCCGGCTCCAGGTTCCCCGTGACCCTGATAAAGGAGTAAGCAGTAGAGGATGGATGGATGGATGGATGGATAGTCTCACTTAACTCTATTATATGAGGTTTCTCAACGCACAATTGTGACTATACTTGCTATATTTATACCAGAAATGAGTTTGATCACAGATTCATCATAATCTGTAAATAACAGATTGTGCTCATATTACTTGAGTGTGTCCATTTCTTATGACTCTAGGCATTTCTTTACGGTTGTGAGGAAATCTTCAGATCATATCTGCGTATTTCATTCCACCTGGCCATAATGAGTGACTGTGTAGGTGAGCATAAATTCTGATGTGCATGACATCGATCAGTTAATCAAGATATGGCACCGTCAGATATGTCAAGAAGATTGAGTAAGCAGCCTTTCAGACACAGAGCAGAGATATCAGAATATGAAAGCAGTTGAAGGCTGTTATAAAGGCAAAGGATGGGTATATAAGATGTTATTCATTCATTGACTCATTCTCCATAACCACTTTAACCTGGTCACAGTTGCAGTGGATCCAGAGCCTTTCCCAAGAGCACAGGACATGAGTGGGATACCAGTCAGTTATTGGGCACCACAGGAAAAAAAAAGTTTTCGTCTTTCTTTTAGAACTTTCTAAATTTGCTGTCCCCTCAAAATAACTCAACACACAGCCATTAATGTCTAAACCGCTGGCAACAAAAGTGAGTACACCCCTAAGTGAAAATGTTCAAATTTGGCCCAGATGTGTGTGTTGTGTGGCTGTGTGTTGAGTTATTTTGAAGGAACAGCAAATTTACACTGTTACAAAGTGTCATTTCTTCAGAGTTGTCACATGAAAAAATATAGTCAAATATTTACAGAAATGTGAGGGGGTGTACTCACTTTTGTGAGATACTGTATATAAGGCTTTTATCCAAAGAGCTTTTCACTGTGTCTCATTCACCCATTCACACACACACACACACACCAATGGTAGCAGAGGTGCCATGCAAGGCGCTAACTTGCTATCGGGAGCAGCTTGGGGTTCAGTGTCTTGGACACTTCAGTATGTGGAGTCATATGGGCTGGGAATCGAATCGCCAACCCCACGATTAGTGGACAACCCGCTCTAGCACCTGAACTGGCTAAAAGTAGAAAATATATGAAATACCTGGATGGGGTAGAAAAATTAAGTTATTAATGGCTTAATGGGATTCTGTTCTGTTGAGCGATGAAACAAAACTGGAACTTTCGAGAACGATGGATCAGCGGTATGTCTGGAGGAAGAAGAATGAAGGACAAACACTCTGTCCACAGTCAAGCATGGTGGTGGTTTGATGATGCTCTGGGGCTGCTTTGCATCCTCTGGCACTGGAAACCTGCAGCTTGTGGAAGGCAAGATGGATTCATTGAAGTACCAGGAAATCCTAGGAGAAAACTTCATGCTGTCTGTGAGGAAGCTGAAGCTTGGGCATCACTGGACCTTCCAACAGGACAATCATCCCAAGCATACCTCAAATTCCACCAAGGCTTGGTTGCAGAAGTCCTGGAAGATTCTACAGGGCCATCACAGTCACCTGACTTGAACACCATAGAAAATCTGTAGTGGGATTTGAAGAAGGTGGTTGCAGCACACAAACCCAAGAATATTACTGAACTGGAGGCCACTGCTCATGAGGAATGGGTCTAAGATTCCTCAGGAACGTTGCCAGAAGCTATGCAGCTCATTTTCAGCAGGTCATAAGAGCAAAGGGATGTTCTACTAAGTACTAAAGATACTTGCCATGAAGGGGTTGAAGAATTTTGAAACTGGAGAAATCATAAGTTGCATTTTCAGTTGAATTTGGGGAAACCACTTGAAGCATTCATTGTGTTGAACTATTTCAATTGCTTTTGTATGATTTATTTATTGCAAACAGCAGAAAGTCTGTACATTTTGACAATAAATCTGATTTGCAGTGGGTGTTTGATAATTTTGCTTGCAACTGTATATATCTGAGCCCCTGTCAGGTACCACTGTAATGAGATAATCAATTTTATTCACTTCAGCTGTCAATGGTTTTAATGATATGGCTGAACATTGTATATGTACAGTATACAGTTGTCAAATTACTTTTCTTTTTTTCTAGATATGAATGCTTGAAACAAGTAAAACATCTCAAAATAGGCTTGATAATCTTAAATGTGTTTGAATACAATCCAATATAGAGAAATATTAGTTGGATGCTCCTATATTCAAGAAAGGTTTTTACCTTATACTATAATTTTTTTCTTGCACTGTTATAAAACTTGTTTGACAGGCAACTTGAATTGTATGGGTTTAATCCAAAACCTCAATAAAAAACCTGTAATTTAAATAATTGGATTATGTTCATAAATTAAATAAATTATGAGGGGTCTGTGAAATGTTACAAATGTACAGTTAAAGGGGTCCGTGGCTGCATAAAATATTGCTAATCTTTAGGTCCCAGAAGATAATGAGTACATCTACTAGGATATAAACCATCAGCATGTCTTGTTTCTTCTTCCTGTGCTTGATCGATAACAACCATAGGCATTGCATGCTATTCAAGGAAAGGACTATTTGATTTTATTTTGGGGGGATATCGTAACCCCATAGTGCTTTCCGCATAATATGAAGAAGATTTTCTGGCAGATTGACCCATCTTTCAACTGCACAGGGGAAGCAAGTTATTTGCACAAGGTTCAACGCAAGGAGGATGGGGGGTCACAATACCATAAAGACAGCATACGCAAAAGAACTTTTTAGAATCCTAAGGGTGCTGTCTCAGCCAATGAACGTCAAATCTCACATCAGGAGTGCCTTTAATGTGTTTGTATTTTCCCCTAGAGAGGCTCAAGCGCATGAGCAACCAACATAACTCATAAGTGTATAAGCTATGCACGACTCCATGCAGTTGACTGAAAAGATAAATGTTGTAGGCTACACTAGAAGAAAAACTTTATGAATCCTTAGGGAACATGTAGACACAGACTACACAGATGGTTTCAAACATGTGAGCTAAAGGTCTACTGACATGATACACATTATCCAGTTCATAACACTACTGTATACAGTCGCAGAGTCAATCAGACACCTCTGATAATTCAGAAAAACGTTTGTCTTATTAAAATATTAATATTTGATTGTCTAAATTTATTTGACTTCCCTGAAATGCAGAAACCCCTAACCACTAAATATAAGTTGAAGTGACCTACATGTACTCAAACTTCAGTTGGTTGTGATTTTTATTTTATTTTTCTACTTAAGTATCTTCTATCTGTATTGATTGTTATAGTGTTACTGTGCAAAAATACAATGCCAAATTTCTAGAGTTTTCCTAAAGAAGAGGTTGCATTTGAATTTAGCAAAATCTCACATGGGTACTGTAGATTTGTATCTTCTAAGAACTGTTGCTGTAATCATGCAGACTGTCCTGAGCTCACCCCAGAACACCTATTTACTTTACTTAGTACTGTAATACTGTATTGATCTATAATTCCATCATATTTAAAATGCTATGGTGTGACATGAAGCAGAATAACTAAACAAGCCATTTGCACAATATACTGAGTTGAAACAGGTCTGTAAAGAGGTAAGAGCCAAAATATTTCCTAACAGCTGCACAGCACTGATCAGCAAGAAATTAAACAAGTAATTTTTTGCGATTTGTGACATTAAACGGGATTCCATCTATCCATTTTCTGTACCGTTACCCAACACAGGGTTGTGGGAAGCCTGGAGCCTGTCCCAGGGACAGGTAAGGGACTACCTGGACATTCACTAACAAAAATTCACACTATACGGACAATCTGGAAATGCCAGTCAACCTGCAATGCTCATCTTTGGACTGGGGGAGGAAACCCCTGAAGCACAGGGAGAACATTTTGGGATTCGAATCCCCAACCCCGGAGGTGCGTAGCAAGCATGCTAACCACTAGCTGTGCCCCCCTAAATGGGACTCTACGGTTGATAAAAATACAAGGATTCACATAATTTTTCCACAAATCTCAAAATCTTAACTGTGTTCTATAAATAAGACGACCTTTATTATAATTCGACATAGAGGAAGTTAAAATAACTTTTACAAAAGGTTCACACTTTTATATACATTAATGTGACATGTCTAACACACTTTGCACTTTTGTTCTCATTCACTGTGCCAGGGCAGTTTAGCGCTCTATGTCTTGAGTTCTACTTTGGCAAAACAACAGTAATGACAGCAGTGCTCAGTCATTAGCAATAGAATTGGGGGAAACAACCTAGCAAGGCACTTTTTTCCAGTAGTGGGACAGAACAGATGTTGGTGTTGGCTGTAGATGGAGGATGCCACACGGTCCATGTCAGCTTCACAGCAGGATCATGCCAGCCAGCAGCTGCCTAAACAGCCCTGTCTGCTATGGTGTAGACACAACAGAGAGTTACAGTAGGCTGGGATTCACCAAACATGGCTGGCTTGTCTCAAGAAATGGTTCCCCATCATTAAAATGCACAGGCTCGTCAATTACAAAGATGGGGTACACATTCGTCCTGATGATAGACATAGGATCACATTCACCCTGAATAATTTGTAATGAAATTCAGAGTTACTTTTTTTGATTTAGAACATTAAAAAAATAATAATAAAAACACCTTTTAATAACCTGCTGATAATGATGCCACTTGGAACTCTACCTAAAGACATTCCATACAGGATTTTGATTAGAAACCTCTCAAAGTTACTTTCTCATATTATCTCAGGGAGTTTTTCCATCCATCCATCCATCTTTAACCGCTTACTCCTTTTCAGGGTCACGGGGAACCTGGAGCCTATCCCAGGAGGCATCGGGCACAAGGCAGGGTACACCCTGGACAGGGTGCCAGTCCATCGCAGGGCACAATCACACACACACTCACACACACTTTAGACACGCCAATCAGCCTACCATGCATGTCTTTGGACTGGGGGAGGAAACCGGAGTACCCGGAGGAAACCCCCAACACACGGGGCTTGTTTGAAACCAAGACCCTGGCGGGACTTGAACCCCGGACCCTGGAGGTGTGAGGCGGACGTGCTAACCACTAAGCCACCGTGCGCCCCGGGAGTTTTTCCTTGCCACCGTTTTCATTAGGGATATGTATGAAATTTTCTGTAAAGCTGATTTGTGAGAATGTCCATTTTTAAAAATGCTATACAAACCAGTCAGGAGTTTTTTGCATAAATACTTGATATTGTTGTTCCTTTTTTCAAAGGAAAAAAGTTTTTTGTGCTTTATTTTATGGAAAAACGACTTGATTTTGGCGAAGTTGCAGTTGTACAAAATTGTTCTGCACAGTATTTCACAGTGATATTTGATTGAAAATGAAACCTTTTAGCTGTACTCATGTTTGATGCACGCACGTATATCGACGAGAGCTTTGGCTTAATGCATGTCACACATCTGGGCCCAAATCTGCGGAAAATCAAACTAAATTTAAGCTCCTCTGAATATTGAAGAGGTTTGCTTGATTTGCGTTGATTTCTGCGATCGCAAAAATTGCAATAATCTGGAGGGAATGTCAAGATACAGATGCAGCAGCGCTTTAGACTTTTTTCACATCCCAAAGTATTATATTCCAGCGCTCTCAGCTCCTCCCTCATCTGTACACTCTGCTCAGATCTGGTTCCAAAGCTTCAACTTTCATGCCTATACTGCCATTGTGCATGTTATCTTGTAGATTGCAAACTAGCCAAACCAAGTCTCTGCAGTAACTCATGGCAACTGCGTTGTATTGCTGCACTGCAATGAGTCCAGTGTTTGTGGTCTCCTCTACTACTATGTTAAATTTCTCATTAATATGACATTGAACCTCACTGTAAAATAGTAAGTGAGAAAAGAAGCTATTACTCTTTGGAATCTGGGAGCTAACAGTGAAACCTGGACATTATCACGATATGCTCGATATGGCTGAAAATTCTCTCGTTTTAAACGGCATCATAACTGCTCTAGCAATACAGCACACAACCATTAACTTCTCCTGGGAATACATGGGAATTAAACACAAATCACAATCACAAATATTTCGTTATAAACACATTTAATGTGTTTCGGGGTAGGAGTTTTCCGTTAAATCTTGATAGCCTCTTTCTGAGTGTCACAATTTTCTGTGTATATGGCTTACTTGCTTCAAGAGGAAGCCAATGGGCACAGACACGACAACAGACAAATTATTGCTCCAGATTAATTGAGATTTTTATAATCCAGTCATCTACCATGACATTTTGAACTGGACCTGCTTAATGCTTCAGCTAGCAGCGACTATCCATTCTAAGAGAGGACAGGGACCAGGAGCCCTTGTTGCTAACCCAGATTTCCATGGTAAAAATAAAACAACGCTGGTGCATACTTAGACACTAGAACAAGGACAGTTGATTTAACTCTCTCCTGCCGAAACACATGACTGATGAGCTGTCCCACATGGTGTCGTGCATGAACATGACGATCTGTTGAATTTGCGTTAGATATTTTATATAAAATACATTCATCTTGGAATTTAATCTATAAGTCATTCTCTGATCTTAACGCTACAGTTTATTCATCTACTTTTGGTAAATACTTCATCAACTGAAGCATAAAAGTCTGTCTTGATATTCAAAACCCCCAGAACAGCTAGGATCATTGCTATCGTGCCGGAAACTAAACATTTGCTGCCACCTGCTGGTTGAACACAAATGTAATCGAATATGCTCAAAGTATAAAAGTCAGAAGATATCTGAGAAGCATGGTGGGATTTGACAGCTTAAAAAAATGTCAATTATCAGTATTTCAGGATGCTCATTGTTTTCAGAGCTATCCTTCACAGTAGCAAACGTAGCATCATTTTCCTTCTTTCCTAACAAGCTACAATTTTCTCCATAAATGAGGACAATTAGAAGACACGTGATTACCTGTTTTACATTTATCCAAGGCTTTATTGCACGTCGAACCTAATTAGTTGACACTGAAATTCAATGGTGCCATTAGAATACATCACTTGCTTTCCAGAATTAAGTGTAATTGCAGGATAATGTGTACCCTCAAGCAATTTGTTCAATGGGGTCTTGAACAAATTCGAGCAATTTCCAAATAGATCTTCTGGAACATTCAGTGCTTATTTTTATGCTCGAAAAAATTACATTTGCAGCATTAAAACAAAATATTGGTTTTCTGGAAATAGATATGATATCAGCTACAAGACATCAGCTCTGTAACCTACCAGAGGACACACAGTGCATCACAGCCTGCTGTATATGGGGCTGCGTAGCTGCAGACATGTCAGAGTGCCCATGCTGACCCCTGTACACCGCTGAAAGCTCATACAATGGGCATGTGAGCATCAGAACTGCACCATGGAGCAACGGAAGAAGTTGTCCTGGTCTGATTAATCGACGACGACTGGGATCATGCGTGTGGCACTATGGGAAGAAGGTGAGCCAGCAGAGGAATTGTGAAGCTCTGGGAAACATTGGGTCCTGGCATTTATCTTTTCTCTCCCTCTCTCCTTCTGCCGAGCTACACATGAGTTTATGAGATGTTGGAGATCCTGCTCCTTTCTGCTCTCTGGACCTGCATGATCGGTCTCTGAAGTCCTACTTCTGGATGGAGCTCTCATCTACTCCAAATCCAGACTGCTGGGACTAAGGCTTTTCAAAGCCAAATATATTACATATAAACCAATAATTATCTCTTTAAGAATATCTGTTGTTACCCAGATGAGGATGGGTTCCCTTCTGAGTCTGGTTCCTCTCAAGGTTTCTTCCTCTTAAACATCTTAGGGAGTTTTTCCTTGCCATTGTCTCCACTCAGTGTCTTGCTCAGTTGGGATAATTTCTCACTTTTACTATGTGTATACTGTGTTTATATTCCTGTAAAGCTGCTTTGAGACAATGTCTATTGTAAAAAGCGCTATACAAATAAAATTGAATTGAATTTATGTGGATGTTACTTTGACATGCACCACTTATCTAAACATTGTTACAAAAAAAAGTACACCCCTTCATGGCAACTGTATTCCCTAATGGCAGTTGCCTCTTTCAGCAGGATAGTGCACGCTGCCACATTGCAAAAATTGTTTAGCAAGCCGGGCAGTTGTGGCTCAGGTAGTAGAGCGGGTTGTCCACTAATCGTAGGGTTGCCGGTTCGATTCCCAGTCCACATGCCAGAGGGTCCTTGGTCAAGACGCTGAACCCAAGTTGCTCCCGATGGTAAGTTAGCACCTTGCTCTGCTACCATTGGTGTGTGTGATTGGGTGAATGAGAACCAATGTAAAGCACTTTGAAGAACTGCGAAGATTATAAAAAATAAATAAAGAAATAAATAAAAAGCACTATATAATTGCAGACCATTTACCACTTCAGGAATGGTTTGAGAATCTGCTATCTTGATTCTAGCTACCAAAGCACACCTTCAGAGGTCTTGGAGTCCATGCTTTGACAGGGCTGAACTGTTTTGGTGGCACAAGGGGGAACCTACCCAATATCAGGCATGTGATTTTAATGTTAGACAGTATGTCATAAATCCACACAAAATGGAGGGCCAAATCAATTTAATTTGCAAACTTATAAAAAAAAATAATAAAAAAAAAATAAAAATAAAAAAGTTCATCCCAATTGCTGTGAAACTCCTAAAGTAGTTCCTTCCTTATGGCTGCCTCTCAGACTCATGCCCTCCTTACCCGAGCAATGACTTTTTAGACAGCCTCCTCACAGTTGTGCCACATTCATACAGCAATTAAAAATAATGGATTTAAATGTTGCTTTGTGGGATCTTTAAAGTTTGAGATATTTAACAACCAAACCACCATTGCTACCTTCCTAGAACTTTGTCTAAAACTTGTTTTGCTAGTTCATTGGTTCTTCAAGAAGCTGTTTGTTTAGGTACATTTTCTTACAACCTCTGGGTCCTTCCAGAAGCAGATGTCATTTTGTTAAGAACAATTTTTTTTAGACATTGCGCACACACATATACAAATACACACACACATATGACTTTTGATGGCAATCGGTTGCATCCTGACGGCATAGAAATGTTTACTTATGCAAGATACTGTAAACCTCCATAATCTTGCAAATTCAAAATCTTCACCTTCAAAATGACCTAGTAAGGTCTTTTGAATAAAACAAGTCATGAAAACTGGAAGAATCCATATATAAGGTGAACAGAAATAAGATGAACAAAAATAAGGCCTCCATCTTTCCACTGAATAAAGAGATCGCAGGTCAGCATGGACACATCCATCACACGCATCCTGCTTGGAAGGAAGACTGTTTTATAAGGAACCCTTAATGAGGACACGGTGAAAAGGATCTGTGCTTATCTGAGGAGCATTAATATGCGTAATCTGTTATGGGTGCACTATATGACAAGATGAGGACATGTAGTTCTTTAATTAAAGTGACCTTTTCCTACATCACGTTGAAGAACAGGTCATCTGGAATTAACATACAAACTAGCATGTGTTATTTATCACACATAGGGACTGAGACTAAAGACATTAAAGATTTTCTTCCTGAACGCTTAAAGCAGACGCACATTACCAGATAAGAAAAGAGTAAACGAAGCAGGTTCACCATTTTCATTTTTAATAAAGTTGCACTCATGTACTTAGGAACAGCCATCCATTTTATTTTTTAAATGTAGGTGACATGAACATAAAAGAAATCATCCAATGTTTCCATAAAAATATAAAGTAAAAAATAAACAAGTAGTCTTGCAATTTAATTGGAGATCAATCTTCCGGAAGATCCACATGAGCATCGGATAAAGAGCCAAGTAAGAGATGGGGGGGGTAAGGAAACGTAAAGGTTTATGAGTGAGATGATGTAAGAGGAAGGACATAATGGCTGTTCCATCGCAGGGAGTTACAAACCCAGGAGCTTGTTATTACGACCATAGGTTTATACCTCACATCAACATAAATCAAGTGCCAACTTAGCAATAGAGTTCAATAAATAAACAAAAGATTTCTAGATTGTTGCAGTGTTGTAAATGTGATTACCCCGTACCCCCCAAAGTGCACCAGAAATGAAATGATAATATGCACCAGGTGCAGTTCCACCTGCAATGAAGCTCTCATTTACATGTAAACTGGTGTGTTCAGAAGAAATACACAGTGTGTATGGCACAAAAGGTTGCATTGTCGCCAAGCTATTATTGCTTACAACGTGAATCCTTTTGTGCTCTAATTAGTCAATAGCGTTACAGTTTCAGGCCACACTTTCAATTCAAAAAAAATCACACTAATCACAAATGAGAGAAAGTCAGAATAAATTTGATGATCTCTACCCTGTCTCCTGGGGAATGTAGCCAGGTGCTCAGGTAGAGTGAAGGGGTCACCGTCAGAAATGTGAAAGTCTCTGAAAGTCACCTATCTCGTGACTGACCTCTGTTGTGCAGGCTCTGGAAGTGGGCCTCTCTCAGGACACGGTTGATATGTTCGTACAAGGCCAGGCTTGTGGCATCAGATTGGTCCAAGGAACTATGTGGACTGGAGGACTTGAGGTTTTCGGCTCCGTACTGACTGCTCGCGCTGCTGCTGGTCCCAGCTGCGTGCTCTGGACTACTGACCCCACTGCTGTCACTGCTGGAGGACTGAAGGTTCAGCAAAACACAGATCATTCACATTGAACGTTACGGCAAAGATTCAGTTGATGCATGGCACTGATAGCAGTATTAGCATAAAATTTGAACCCTTGCGACTTGATCTATTGAAGCAGAGTGTACAGATGAGGAACGGCACGAGCTGGACAGACTTAAGGACTAAAGCGCTGCTGTATCAATCTCTTTAAGCAAAAGTGATGAAAGGGCTCAACTAGCGACAGATAGCCAAACGGCACTGTGTAGGAAACCATTTATCAGAGTGAAAATAGGCTATAGGTCAAAGGAAGAATTTTTAACATAAAAAAATTAACTCTGAAGTTTATTCCTAAATTAATCTTGGATGCCAAGATCACATGCCAACTATACGGCTTAATATGCACGTTGTTCTGGGTGGATTTTTCCTTTCAACTGTAATCTTGCCTAAAATGCCTGGGATTGGACGTTTATATACAGTTCCATCTGAAACGATTGGAAAAGCAAGGCCAATTAATTTATTTTTGCTCTACACCAAATACATTTGGGTTTGATGGATAGGAGATAAGAGTTTAGGATTTCAGCTTTTATTTCCTGGTATTTACATCTAGATGTGTTAAACAACAAAACATAAAACCTTTGATATCAGACCACCCAATTTTTAGGAGAGTAAAGTATAGGAACAGTTAAGTCTTGTGGTAAATTAAAGTAAATAACACTTGGTTGCATATCCCTTGCTTGTAATAACTGCATCAAGCCAGTGATTCACTGACATCACCAACTTATTGGTTTCTTCTTTTGTGATGCTTTACCAGGCTTTTATTGTAGCCTTTTTTCAGTTATTTGTTTCAGAGGGTTTCAACCTTCAGTCTCCTCTTCAGGAGGTGAAGTACATGCTCAACTGGGTTATGGTCTGGTGATTGATTTGGCCAGTCTAAAACCTTCCACCCCCTAAATTCCTGTTTTATTGGCAGTGTGACTGCATGTTGTGTAGATTTTTCCTGGAACTCGTGGAATTAAAAAAAGTTTTCCAATATTGCTAGATGCAAATGTGCATAAACATCTTATTTCAAAGGCCTAATAAATAATGTTAGTATTAAACCGCCTTCATTTCCTCTAGCACCCATCAAGGAAATGCTGCTTGCTAGTTGACAAATTTTCCAAAGCTAAAGAATAACCTTGAAAGTGTCCCAAATGATTACTTGTAACACTGATAACATTTTTCCCCCAGCTTAGGTTAACCATATTGTCCTTATCATAATTTTTTGCTAAATAAATAGGGATGTGGTTTCATTTTCTAGAAACTACATAAGATCATCCAAAAAGCTGCAGGGTTTTTTTTTTTTTAGTAAGTAAATTTTTATTTATATACCACATTTAAACACAGCAAAGCTGACCGACGTGCTGAACAGAAAACATATGAAACCAAATAGAGACAGACAAAAACAATTTTAAAAAAAGATATTAAAATTCCTGGGAGAACAGATACAGTGGTGTGAAAAAGTGTTTGCCCCTTCCTCATTTCCTGTTCCTTTGCATGTTTGTCACACTTAAGTGTTTCGGAACATCAAACCAATTTAAACAATAGTCAAGGACAACACAAGTAAACACAAAATGCAATTTGTAAATGAAGGTGTTTATT
>JAFFST010054301.1:438397-474194 GCA_022414735.1 Noturus placidus
GCATATAATACGATTACATATCTACTGTAAATTCAAAATCTTCAATCTTCGAAATTTTCCCATCTCGTAGCTCGAACCTCAGCTCGTTGGTCGAGCAGAAATTTGCCCCGTGTTCCATCTCGTAGGTCGAAAATCTCGTAGGTGGAGCTGCTCGTAGGTAGAGGTACCACTGTATTAGAGTTTTTTTTGTTTTTTTTATGATTGTCATTAAAACACCACTTGAGAGAATATCTTTTGGAAGAATGGTGTTCAACCCTCCAGTACGCTTCCAGAAGCTTCTCTGGAAGGCATATTTTACCCCAACATTTTACTAATATACTTTATGATGGGCTTTCCTTTCAGTTGTCTGTATTATATGCAAATGAGATGAGCCATATTTCATTAGTAGATGTGCATTTTCAACAGTTAAAGCCCCTTCTTGACTAAAAATACTGAAAATTCATCACTAAAGGTGCTAGTCTAGTAGGTCCAAAGTCTGTGTGTGCATGTATTTATGCCCAGGTGATGGATTAATTTGCCGTGGTTTGGCATATGACCTTTCACTTAGCACTTAAAGGAACAAAAGACACAAGAAGCAGATTGCTTTTTCTGAGTGAAAGGTTAGTAGTGTTATGGCTTACACCAAGCCACATATCAGGTTGAAATGAGTATGAGCAGTGTAAGCCTAATCATGTTTTAAACATCTGGAAGGGCTAGAGATCACTCTCTAAACCTGATTTTGTGTTTATATGTGCGCTAACATACGTGGTTGCTTGCTTGATACATTCCTGTTTTGCAGGCAGTGGAGAAGCTGGTGCAAGCAGCAGAATCAGGATGTCCCAGCGAGCAAGAGAAGCAGGTTGTGCTGAACTGCACACGCATTCTTAGCCGCATCCTGCCCTACATCTTTGAAGACCAGGATTGGAGGGGCTTCTTTTGGTCCACCGTCCCTGGGGCTGGACGAGCTGGAGTGAGTAACTCACTGTTTTGGGATTTCATTTCAAAACAGCATGATATACAAAGTCAGAGATAAGACACCCATGCTGCTGGAGTTGTGAGTGCTCCTTCGCAGTGAATTAACAGAGCTGTAGCTCACACAGAGCTCTGATTCAGGCTGTTGATTGAGAGTATGAGAACAAGGCTGGCCCATGTGTATCAGGTGTCTCAAAGTGAGAAGGCTGCTACAAGATCAACTCAGACCTGTTCATTCTGTAGCATATAGGAGCCAGAAACTTTTGGTATTTAATAGAAAATGCATTTTCGCTAGCCGGGAAGAGTATAATCGTGTATTTATGGTGGGTTGATGCTCTTTAGAGTCTGATCTTACGCTAACAGATCAGAAGGTCATTTATAAATAAAACCTAAAGTCTAAGATGATATATTTATGTGCTATGGTAAGAACTCGTTTACTTGTATGATGTGTATAGTGGGCAAGCTACATAATCAAAAGCTAATGAAAAATGGACAAGAATATGTTGTTGTTTAACAAAGAAAAATAGTTGATATGGTAATGCTTTATATAATTATTTGTTTATTTGACATTAATGCTTTGTGGCTTTTTGGTAGCATGGCAATCTGCATTTTTCCCCCACCACTTCATAATGGCTTATTTTGATATAACAGTATGCCCTTTCATGTTAAATACGTTACTTAATTAGATGAGTATTTTTTTCTTGGGTTTGTATCACAGAGATGATCACTACAGCACTGCTATAGTCACTGTAAAGCTTTGCATTGTATCTGTGAAATCTACTTTAGAGTGTAACAATATCAATATAAAATTCTTTCACTTTCCACACACTGTGCGTTTACACACACACACACACACTCTCATGCCATATTGAATTAAGCTAAGCTGAGGCCATGACAACAGTTCACTAAAGTTCATTAAGTTTTATCTATGTTAGCATCTTTCGGATATTCCTCCCAGTGAGCTCTCATGTCTCAACAGATGGATGAGATGGACGATGATGACGATGGAGCGCGGCCTCTGGCAGAGTCTCTGCTTTTGGCCATCTCCGACCTGCTCTTCTGTCCTGAGTTCACCGTACAGAGCCATAAGAGGGGAGGACCTGTGAGTAACCAGTCAGAATCACTGTACCATTTGTAACCTGTGTCATTCCTTCCCTGTTGTTCCACTTGGCCAAATCTCCTTAAGTTCCTGGTTCTGCTCATTCATATGCAAATCGGACAAGATTTCTTTCCTCTATTTTCTTCTCTTAAATCCTCTAAAGGATTATTGACTGACAGGTTCTGTGGTATGAGGAAGTAGAAGTATTTTGGATGTGTGAAAATTAATCCTGTTTATATTAAGGTGAACTCCTGCAACTAACAATGTCAGCAATCTTCCTGATCGAGCAAAGTTTTTATAATCGCACGAGAGTATAATTTCTTACTGCCAGAAAGTTGCTGATATATTTTGCTGTTTTGTTTCTTTGTTTTTAACTCTTACAGTAACCAGAGTGAATCTCCAGACTGAACATTCAAGGTGGTTCCACATATTATTGCAAATAGATATACAGTATGTATATTGATTTGAGTTGCATTCAGTTGAAAATGGGTTGCCTGACTACGTTAAAGTGAATTCTTCAAAATAAAGGAATGCTGAACCAGGACATGCTATCCTGTAAATAAATTCGAGCTAATGAGGGAAATAATCACCTACTATTTTGTTTAACACATCAGTTCAGTAGATTTCCCATGTTACTATTTTAATAGCAGCAGCTATTCTCTATTGATGGTTGGTATATACCATAGTGTTCACAGAAAATGAGAAGTTGTAGATGTATTGTGAATTTACATGAGCTGATTGCTAATGCAGCACTTTGCTTCTTTACTATTGGATGTTACTCGCTAGCAGCTATATGAGATAATCATGTGGTAGTTAGATTGCTTTACCTACTGTCCTGTTTTTTTTCTCTTATTATTTGATTACCTCTCTCTCTCTCTCTCTCTCTCTCGCCTTCTCCAACCACAGACTAAGTGTTTGTGCGTGACTGTTTTTTTTTTTATCCCGCTACCGCCGTTCCCACAGTAATTACTGTGTACCTGCACTTATTTTTTACATTTCAATTGGTAATATAAACCACAACAACCCTGACCACAAGATATTTATTTATAATTATATTTTGAAACAAGGCATTAATTTCTCCTTATGGATTAATAAATGAAATAAGTTTTTTTTTTTTTTTTTTATGGGAGGAAATATGCAGTCCCCTCTGAAAGTATTGGAAAGGCAAGGCCAATTCTATCGTTTTCACTATACATTGAAGACATTTGGGTTTGGGATCAAAAGATGAATGAGACGTTTCAGCTTTTGTTTCCTCATATTTCATCAAGATGTGGTAAACAACTTAAAACGTGGCACCTTTGGTGGCAGACCACCCGATTTTTAGGTGAGCAAAAAAATAGGAACGTCAAGCCAGTGACATCACCAAACTGTTGCAATGTTCTTTTGTGTTGCTTTTCCAAGCTGGTACTGCAGCTTCTTTCAATTGTTGATGTTTTTCGGGGTTTCTCCCTTCAGTTTCCTTTACAGCAGGTGAAGTGCATGCTGAACTGGGTTAAGGTCTGGTGATTGATTTGGCCAGTCTAAAGCCTTCCACTTTTTCCCTCTGATGAATTTCTTAGTTGTGTTGGAAGTGCTTTTGGGGTCATTGTCTTGCTGCATGATGAAGTTCCTCCCAATTAGATAGATTGTTTCTGTAGACGTCTGAATTCATTCTGCTGCTGCTATCATCATGAGTTTCATCATCAATAAAGATTAGTGAGTCAGTTCCAGAAGCAGTCATGCAAGCCACTACTTCACAGATGAGCGTCTATGTTTTGGATCATGAGCAGATCCATTTCTTCTCCACACTTTGGCCTTTCCATCACTTTAGTAGAGGTTCATCTTGGTTCCAGAACTTTTGTGTCTCATGTCTGTATTTCTTTTTGATTTACAATCTGTCTTTTACTGCTGATTGATGGTTTGCATCTTGTGGTATGTTCTCTATATATTTCTAAAATATTCTTTGAACTGTGGATTGTGATACCTTCAACCCTGCCCTCTGGAGGTTGTTAGTGATGTCATTGACTATATTATTCACAGCTCTCACAATGTTAGTCATCAACTGATGTTAGTTTCCATGACCGACCTATTCCATGTCTGGTTGCTCAGTACACCAGTGATTTCTTTCAGGAGATTTCAAATTGTTGTATTGGCTATGCCCAATGTTTATGCAATGGCTCTGATTGCTTGATAATCTCCCTTAGACAGCTCTCTGATCTTCATTTTGTTTTATCCTTTGAACAACAGATGTATTCATCACGGATAAAATCTTGGGCTCTAAAGAAGAGTAGACATTAGGAGATATTGATTCTTTAAACAGTAAATATAACAAGGCACACCTGCGCAGCAAGAAACACCTATCAGCCACGTGTTCCAATATTTTTGACCATTTTTGATTTTGATCACAAAAAAGGGTGGGTTCAAATAAAATGTTCCATGTTCTAAGCTGTTCTCTCATCTGTCATCTCATATTCGTCTTTTGATCTGAAACCCAAATGTCTCCAATGTTTAGTGAAAACATTAGAATTGACCTGCTGTTCCAATACCTTCGGAGGGGGGGATTGTACTTGACTGGTCTTTAACAGATCTGGGCACCATGCCAAAATATCACCTATGAGATGGAACCACAGAACTTACAGTAACTACATCTTCTACTGATGGCTTGAAAAAATGATGGCAGAACTGTTTGTGAGAATCAAGTGGAAGTCATTTGTAATCTTATGGCTGTACTTTACAGGATTCACTGGAGGATATGCAGTCGCTGGACAGCTGTGAGTACATCTGGGAGGCAGGGGTGGGCTTTGCACAGTCGCCACTCCTCAACTATATCCATGATCTCAACAGGTGAGCATGCACTCACATGCACTTGCGTTTCCAAAGGAGAGTGTTTTCTCAAGTTTCCTGAGTAACCTTTTAATCAGTAACCACCACACAAGGCCCATTTTGAGAGATTCTTATCTCAAATCACGTCATCTGATGTTATTAGGTAACAACCAGACCAGGCTATTTGCTTTCTTCTCCTGCTTTTAAGGCAGGATGGTGTCTATGGCAGATTTATTACAAAGAGCTCTGAGTGAACTGTGATTGTTACATATTGAACTGTGTTGCAATATGTAAAAAGCAGAGGATTCTTTGTATTGTTTATGGATACTGTGTGTGTGGGGGGGGGGGGGGTTCTGGGTGTGCAGGACTGAGCTGTTGAGGCTGCTGCTGACTTGTTTCTCTGAGGCCATGTACTTGCCGCCATCTTCAGACGGTAACATCATCAATCCTTGGGTCACATTCTTTTGCTCCACTGAGAATAGGTGAGTTAATAAGACACACACATACAATAAGAATGTATAAAGTGCAAACACGGAGTAAATTGGAATAGTTCTGCAGCTATATGCAAAAACGCATGGTCATGTTTGTGTGAGCACAAATTCAACAAAATTTCTAGAGGTTTAACCCTTTCTAGCAGTACACTGGCATTCCCTTCCACCTGCAGAATGGAAATTGACTTTTCAGTCAGTACAAACAAATGAATTATGTAATTGCTGCAAGTCTGGTATATTATTATTCAGGATACTGTTTGGTTTCTATGTGTAGAGAACCATGATTCTGTTTTAGCTGCTGGTGAGGTGGGTGATTGAGGGGGGAATCCACACCTCTCCACTATAACATTGTTACAGAGATGAAACACTGTATACAACTGCCACAATACAATTATAACGTTTAAACCTAGTAGGATAGGTAGAAAACAGCAACATATACTTGACAGCACTGAAACACACCAGCACACCGATTGCCCAAAACAGCTGTTTTTCATTTCATTTGCTGTAAATAATAGATATGACCATAAAAACCATGTATATTTTATACCCACCTTATATAATTTATAACCCCTAGACTTACAGGCCCTGCTTATCCAGCAATCATTCAGTGTTTAAAAATATCATTTATTTTATCTAACATTATATTTACATTATAAACTAGATGCTATGTCCTTAATTTTTTTGACATCATCTTTAGATTATCTCATTTTGGGATGATCTTAACCTGATTTTACTATTCTTCTGAACGGACAAGTATTGCAAGTGAACTTCTACATTCTACATATATATAATATATATATTAAATATAATCACCTCGATCATCAGCATCATTCACATCAGTCTCTTTCATCTCCTGAGCTAAATGTCACATGACTCCGCTCTTAGATTAGTGCTGAAAAAAAAAAACTGTGTCGGCGAATGTGTGTTTACATTCCGAATATTATGTCCACAAATTTGATTACAACATTACATTAACTGCATGAGGAAAGTACATTTAGCTAGCAAGTTATCAATTATGGAATTACGCAATGAATCATTAGTCCATTCCTTTAAAGGTCTATTAATCAATTTGTAAACCCCCCCCCCCCCCCAATCTTTCTTGTAATTTGTTCACTTTCCAAGTCACACCCAAAATATAGCTCTCTCATATCACGTAACAGCTGCCAATTAGGAAGAGTGAAGGCTGGCTGGATATATGAAGCCACTGCATCATTTGAAACTCATGCTGCACCACAGGGCAGCTAAACAAACTCATAAGTTGGTAAAGTGAATAAAATATTTCAGTTTCCATGTTTTGATTAAATCCCCCCAAAACACAATATTATCAGCCGACATGGACACTGTACTGGGGGAACTGATCTAAAAGGAACAACTGATAAATAAACAAACAGAAAACTAATAAAATGTAAAGACCGAAAATGTGCTTAGTTAGAAATAAATAATTTAATATAAAAGATAGATATTCTAATAACTTCATTAAATATAAATAAAATTAGAAATTAAATGGTTTAATTACTCTGGGTTGCATTTAATATCAATTTGACATGAAGCTTAGTTTGCTGTTTCCTTAGAAAGCTATTAGCGTTTTTCGTAATATTGAGCATGCTTGTGTTAGTTTGCTTTTAATTAGGACTCTTTTATTGTTTAAGATATTTAAAAATAAATATTTTATGCTTGTTTATTTATCAATTAACCAACAGTATTTCTCATTGCTATTATTTTAACTCAATTACCAGTGACCATGAGCAGAGAGTTTACATTGAACTGTTTATGACAGACCTCCTGATTAAGGTTTAAACAAAAAAAAGTTTGGCATCTGTATTGATTTCAGTCGTAAAAATCCTGATCAGAGCATCAGTAATGAACACCATCAAACTAAAGCTCTTTGCATCTGACGGGTAAATGAACTCCCCCAATCACATCCCACATGACACAATATACACAGAGCGGTTCGAGAACTGACTCCAGCCCAGAACCATAACAGCAGAAAAGGTCTCATAGTGTAGCTTTAAATATATCTAAAAGGAGCCGAAGTCAAAGACTGAACATTGATGTTTATTGTATTTGTTTACAAGGTTAACGGTTGTTTTTTGCATACAGTCTGTAAAATTAACTGAAAATATTACATTTCATTTATCAGAAGGTAAATTACTGTGTCTTGGCTCACACTGTTCCTAAATTCTGTTATAATTCTAAATAATGTTTTCTTATGCCTACTTATATTTACTTATATTGTGGCACATTAATGTTACCATCTCTAAAGAAAAAATGTAAACAAAAACTGTGCTCCTAAATTTTTGTAATTAGGAGCACAATTGCTTCTAAAAGAAATTGTCTTGCGTCTCTCCTTCTGTAAACACTGTTAAGGATTTGTTTAATAGCAGGAATGTAGCACAACATGGAGGTGAAAGCAGCGGTCTGTTTATTTAAATGTGAAAGTGCAATAAACATATGTTGTCCCTAAAATCAATGAATAATCGTGATAAATATTCGAGATCTCAATATTGATCAAAATAATCGTGATAATCATTTTGGCCATAATCGTGCAGCCCTAGTACTGACACAGTACGTGATTTCAGACGCACGGAGGGTTTCCCAGACTGCCAGACATGATTGTTAGATTGAAAGTATGATCGGTTTAAATTGATTCAATTAATCAGTTACTGTTCCTCAAAATGACTATACACAGGGGTCTGACTGTCAAACACCAATTCTTCACTTGAAATAAATAAAGGGTAAATGAGGTTTTAAAATCTGTTCACGGAGCTTTTCACTAAAGGCTTTTAGCTTCATGAACTTATCAGTTTCTCTATTTCTCTAGAGTTTTGTCTATTTTATCTTGACTGATACTCATGTAACGCTTGTTTTGGCTCTTTCATTTACTTTCATGCCCTTCTGCTGCATTTCTGCCCTCTCATTTCACCTCCTTCCTCTGTTGTGTGTCCGTATTATCACAAGCACTATCAGTGTTTTGACTTAACATTTTTGAGTATCACATTGTGACGACTTTTTTTTTTGTATACGTGTCACATTTGTACATGTGCAGTTATATCCTCGTAACTCCACCTTGGCTGTATTTCTGTAGTTTTTGTTCAGATTTTTGCCTCATTACATGGCATCAGAAGTTAAGAAGCTGCAATGAATACAAACGAATGCGACTTTTAATTCACTATTACTAAATCCATACAAGCGTCACGAGGTGAGCAAACACCTCAGCAAAATTTCTAGAAAGATTTAGATGAGATGCCTGGTTTAAACTAAGCAATCTCTAAACAGCGGGTTGAGTTCGAGCTTTTTTTTTTTTTTTTTTTTTTTACTGATTCTGTACTGCTTTTTTGCTGATTACAAATTTAAAGGAATTTAATTGAGTTAAAGGAATTAGGGGGCCATTTGTGCATGCCAATCAGTGAGTTTACATGGACAATAATCCACTTTTAACCCGATTAAGACAATACTCTGATTAAGAAACTACCATGTAAACAGCAATTTTTAGTTACGGTCATACTCGAAGTAAACACAAATCGAATTAAGATATGTGGAGAACTCCTGTTTTAGTTGTATTATCGAGGTGTATTACAGACACATAAATACCTTAATCACACTATTAACGTCGTGTGAGTTTTCAATGCATTTTGCGACAGGACACGATCACACACGGAAGAGAGCACGGCTGCATCCCAAACCGCATACTTGCATATTATAGACCTGTAGAAGGCGAAATACATGTATCTTAGCTACTATACAGTAGGTAAGTACGGGGTTTGGGATGCAGCCCATGGCTTCAAGCAGTCATCTATTAGCACGTATAGCATGACAAATAATTAACCGCACTGGAAGCGTTCGTTAACATGTAAAACAGGTACATGAAGGGAGTATTCTAAAAGCGACTCATGTAAACACCTTAATCACATTATCTTACTCAGGGTAAGGTCATTAGTTGGATTATTGCTGTCCATGTAAACGTAGTCAATGTAGTCCAAATTAACTGTTTATTAAATTAATTAATTTTATTATTTTAGTTTTTTTTATAATTATATGAATACTTGTATACTTAAATACAGTATCACTCAGGACAGTAGTATGTTCTCTTTTTTTTTTTTTAATGAGACCGCTAAAATGAGTGGATAATGTCCTCGATGCACTGAGAATAAAACAACCTATATATTAATCTTGCCATATCTGTGCTAAACTCCATCCACTGATGAGCAGGTAGAGGCAGGCTGAAAGATCGTCAGAACAGATGGGCTACAGTGAGTAATTGTATAGCTACAAAGTGACCCATATGCTAGGTTTACATGATAAAAGGACTAATGAATGTAGTTACCTAACACAATGTACATCTGAACATCCTGTTTGCACACCATTTGTGGCCATCGCAACACCATCAGATTCATTCAAATGCTAACACTCGTGTAGTTGTGCAAAAAGGTTTGCAAAATCTTTTCATAGATCATGTCATCAGAGACTGTTAGAAAGCGTAGGCAATTCAAGTTACTACTGAATATTTATAGCACAAAGAGGCAATTATTTTACTAATAATATCTTTAAAATACACGAAAGGTTTTTTATTTTATTTTTTAATGCAACAAAGGAGCACCTATTAAATATAATACACCATATTGATTATTGAGTTTTCTTTGTATTCTTTATTATATCCTAAGGAATATAACTTTTAGACTCAACTGTATGTTCCTAACATACTTGGTCATTCATAAATGAACAGTCATTCAGCTCAAATAATATGCTTCTCTTTGTTTTGCCGTCAGCAACATTTTTCCTTTATACAGTATTAGCGAAGAATTATGTTGACGAATATGATCATACAAAATGATATTCATTTCTGATAATTGATCAGATACATAGTTGTTGGCCCCTACAGCATGTGATGTTAAAGGTTATCTGATAAAAAAAAAGGAGAAAGCAAAAAACTCCAGTGACAGAGTTTGTGTTTGTGTTTGTTTGTGTGTGTGCGTGTGTGTCTCTACAATCCCTCCAGGCACGCCCTGCCTTTGTTTACCTCCCTGATCAACGTGGTGTGTGCGTATGACCCTGTGGGCTACGGCATTCCTTACAACCACCTGCTGTTCTCGGACTACCGGGAGCAGCTGGTGGAGCAGGCAGTGCAGATCCTCATCGTCACTCTGGAGCACGAGAACGCTCAGCCTCAGCGTGCTCCCTCCCCCTCCAGTATGGACGAGCAGGATGTAGGAGCGCCACCACACCTTTGGCACACACACATGCACACACTCACTCTTGGAAGTGTGAAAAACTTCAACTGTGACTTTTACTTGGACACAAATGAAAGCCATTTGGAAACAATTACCCTGTTGTATTTATATTTAACAATATTAGTATTTATGAGCCTGGTATTTATTGTAAGGCATTCATTTAAAGATGCTGTTTGAAAATTTCAGAGCCCACCCTGACCACACAGTGGTCACCTTCTGTTTACACAGTGTACACCTTGTGAATCATCTTTTAAGGAAACAAAGAAGCGTAGCTGAGCAGTTATGATCTGTTTGGGGCAAAGCACATTTCTGGTCTGTAAAAATGTCAACATAAGCCAGAAATGACCAAATGAGAAACATATTGCACGGCAGGTTTTCAGTTTTAATCAGTTTAATCATAATCCGCAACAGAAAAAAGTCAGTTTTCTGTTGGATCACGTACTGATTGACAGCAGTAGTTCTCCCTCAATGTAAACAACAGTGCTAGAATGAGGCAAATGAGCGTTGCATGATGCGTGGGCATATTTTGTGTTTCTAGTGCGGAAAGCTACAGAAATAACGTTCGATTGAAGTTTGCTTTCACTCCACTGCTATGTTCAGCTACCAGCTACACTAATCAATAGGTCATGGCACAGCAACATGCAGAAGCAGCGCAGTAAATTGCATCCTGTTTAATAATATGGATGAAATTGGATTTCAATTAGAATGATTGGCCATTCATTTAACTGTTTAGGGTTGCAGGGTTTGGAGCTTTGATCTTTACTTCAGCTATTTCTGTCAGATATTATAACATCATCTCATGACGTCACTTATAACGTCATGAGATGGCCAATAGTAGGAAGCTAATTATGAAATAAAATCTGTTTAGAAGTAATGTAATGGGTTTTTAATAAACCCATTACATTAATGTAATGGGTAATGTAATGGGATTGAAAACCTGCAGTTTTGATGTAATGGGATTGAAAACCTGCAGGATTGAAAAGTCTAGAAACACTGCTGAGCATTACACACTACTCCTTAAATCTAATCAATTCACAGCAAATAAGATCAAGTGTCAAATTTGTCCAAATTCCTGGAAATGTTTATTTAATATAAATAAATGATCTTAAAAAAATTAAATAAAAATATGTGCAATTAATCTACGCATTTTTTTTTTCTCTTTGGCAGTCTGCAGGCCCACAAAACCTGTTTGTGAACTACCTGTCCAGAATTCACAGAGAGGAGGTATGTACCTACCAAAGCTATAAAATGTGTTGTTCTACTTATCACTTTGTTTCGTGCCTTGAAAAAAATATTAATAATCATTTTGCATCGAGGATTATGACTTTGTGCTGAAAGGCCTGGCTCGCCTGCTCACTAACCCGCTCACTCAGACCTACCTGCCTAACTCGACCAAGAAGATCCAGTTCCACCAAGAGCTTCTGGTCCTCTTCTGGAAATTCTGTGATTTCAACAAGGTAAGAGATGCTTGATGGCGTAACGTCATATCAGAAATGACTTTTTTTTTTCTAGTCTAACTCCTTTTCCTGTCTCCCCATTGTTCCAGAAATTCTTGTTCTTTGTTCTGAAGAGCAGTGATGTGCTGGATGTCCTGGTGCCTATCCTCTACTATTTGAATGATGCCAGGGCTGACCAGTGTAAGTATACTGTACATGTCTGATTGTTACTTGACACAAACGTTTTTCTGGGTGTGTTTTGTATATCAGACTGATTCCTAGTTGGAACTTAATTGTTGTGTTTGTTGTTAGCACGTGTTGGTCTCATGCACATTGGTGTGTTCATTTTGCTGCTGCTGAGCGGGGAGAGGAATTTCGGGGTGCGTCTAAACAAACCGTACTCTCTTCGAGTCCCGATGGATATTCCAGTGTTCACCGGCACACATGCCGACCTCCTCGTTGTAGTAAGGGCTGATTTCTTACTCACACTCATTTTATATTGTACTAGGAGTTTTCAGCCTTTTTGTGTCCAGTGACTCCATTTTCAAGCCCCTCCCCCTTTCTTTTTATAATAGAAAGTATAGGCCTACTGCTTTAAAAATTCACAGTGCATTACTGTAAATAAGTGCAAAACTCTTAGAATGCTAGGTACAGTATGGCATGCAAATATCTATAACTACTTGGATTGCCAGTGTATACGATCACAAAGTTTGTTGAGATTCCAATGAGATTTTCACTTCTCTGCTCTGTGGTATTTCGGACAACCCCATGGGACCCCAAGGTTGAAAACAATTTACAGTGGTGAGGTTGGGATAACTCAGTCAGTTGCACATGAGACATTGGGGTATAGAAACTTATGAACCATTTAATTAGGTACAGTACATTCTTGCAATTATTATTATTATTATTATTATTATTATTATTATTATCAGTCAATCATATAGCAGCAACATAATACATAAAGTCACGTTAATACAGGTAAAGAGCTTCAGTTAATATGCACATCGAACATCAGAATGCAGGAACGAATGTGATCTCAGTGCTTTTGATTGAGGCAAAGTATTGTGAATGAAAATCTCAGCAGTTTCTGAAACACTCCAACCAGCCCATGCGGGACAAATAACCATGCCATGTCACTGACGTCACATACGATCTTGCTTAACTTATATCTGCATGATTTATTTTTTTATTTATTTGAATTGCGCACCCATCACATGATTATCTGATTGTATAATTGCAGGAATTTGCAAGTTCCGAATAAATTGGCCAGTGAGTGTAAACGTAGGGAAGTCAGATACCAGAATTGTTGTGCGCAACATGACATGCAGCTGTTAAGTGTCAGGTTTGTCACACTCACAAACTATTATCATTTTAACACATCTTCAGGTTTTCCACAAGATCATCACAAGTGGCCATCAGCGTCTGCAGCCACTTTTTGACTGCCTGCTCACCATTGTAGTGAATGGTAAGTGCTTTCACCATTCATGGCTGTGTTTTAATTAAAATTCGTTTTTTTGTGGGATTTGTCTGGCCTCACATCTGTGTGTGTAATTCCCCACACTGTTTAGTGTCTCCTTACCTGAAGAGTCTGTCCATGGTGGCAGCCAATAAACTCCTGCATCTTCTGGAAGCCTTCTCCACCAATTGGTTCCTGTTCTCTGCTGCTCAGAACCACCACTTGGTCTTCTTTTTGCTGGAGGCCTTTAATAACATTATCCAGTACCAGTTTGATGGTAAGATACATTGTTATTAGAGATAGCACTGATCCGATACCCGGTATTAGTGTCTGTATGATACCAGTAAAAAAAAGAAAAAAAGTGGATTAAATATCTGGAAATTTGGAAAATAAATTTCTGTTTTGAAACTGGAAATGTTTACATAGAACATTAAGTAGTTAGCAGATTTTCCTCACAGGTCCTGGGTTTGGGGTTCGAATCCCGGCTCTGCCCTGTGTGCGCAGAGTTTTCATGTACTTCTTGTGCTTCGGGGGTTTCCTTGGGGTACGCCGGTTTCCTCCCCCAGTCCAAAGTCGTGTTGTAGGTTGATTGGTGTGTCCAAATTGTCCATAGTGTATGAATGTGTGTGTGATTGTGCCCTGCAATGGGTTGGCACCCCATCCAGGGTGTCCCCAACCTTGTGCCCTGAGTTCGCTGGGATAAGCTCCATATTCCCTGTGACCTTGTGTAGGATGAGCGGTATGGATGGAAGACTTTACTGTTTTCTCTTTTGTTATGATTGCCTTTATTCTATTTGTACTTTGTATTTTGTTGTATTTAAAATGTGCGTGAGAGATGTAACTGTGAAGTGTATCAGTTAAAAAAAAAAACATTTAACCCATGGTTTTAATTTAAATATTTAAATATCAGGCATGTATTGGTATTGGCTGATATTCAACTTTTCAGTAACAGGAAAGATCTCCAGTTGTTATCATATACATGTTGATATTATATTTGCATACTCCAGAATCTGGCCTTTAAATATGATCAAGATAAGGATGAAGAATTATGACACAAGACATCACATTCACTGTCCATTATGCCTCAGGCAACTGTAACTTGGTATACGCCATCATCCGCAAGCGCAACGTCTTTCACCAGCTTGCCAACCTGCCCACTGACTCTGCATCCATCCAGAAGGCACTGCAAAAGAAGAGGAAATCTCCTGATGCTATCTCTCGCACTAACTCCCAGGAGACAATTTCCATGGAGGGCTCTCGGCCAGCCGTACCTGCCGAGCCAGGCACACTGAAGACCAGCCTTGTGGCCATGCCAGGTAACAGCCTGACCATTCCTTTATGGCAGTGGAACTCATTACTCGAAGGAAGTAAGGAAAGAAAAACTCTCACCCTTAGACTTTATTAATGTTTAATACATTTTCAGTGTGGCTGAACTTTCTATATATTATTTTCAGGTATTGATAAACTAACAGAGAAGTCCCAAGTATCGGAGGATGGCACCATGGTCACGGTGCCAAAGACAGAAACTCTTCACTCACCGGAACATGGTGTCTTGAGTGGGGCCAGCGACACGGAGTCCAACTCTGGAAGAGACAATGAGGTGAGATCTCGAAAAAGGTTTTCAGTATTATGAAGTCATTTAGAAATGTATGTATGTCAAGCTGACTGGACTTGCTTTATAATCTTCAGTACGCTTTACCACAGGTTCCATTAGTTCTTCTGTATGATGGGAAATTCTGTAGATGATTCACTTTGGTGACCATCATGAAAATTACGTTAGCGCAAACTACATTTTTAGATCAAAATTGAGCAATATGTTGCACTCTCTTGCCCTATTGACAGGAGATCCCTAGGTTGAATCCTGGCTATGTCAGAGCCGTCCATGGATAGGGGTCCACGAGGGCATAATTGGCTTTTCTCTCTAGTTGGGTAGGACGGAATTAGGTTGTCCTTTGTGAGCACATGTTTAAAGAAAAAAATGGCTGCCCTGCTATGTTTAAAAAAAAAGTGCTGCAATGTGACTGCATGTCTTGGAGGAAGCATGCCTTGAATTAGTTCCTGTTGAAACAAATTTGACCTTATGAGTCAGCTTGACACATTATTTATTACCAGTTAAGATTGGAGAAGCATTCTGAGCAGAGCTTGGTGATCCAAGATAAGCTGTTCAGCATCCTCTCACATGAAACCAAATTTAAATGTGCTGCAAATGACACCTTAAGAAGTAGGGACATTTCTGACAATAATATTTCCGTTTCTTGCATTGACATGAGTTACAGTCCTCTCCGAAAGAAACAGCAAGGTCAATTCTTTTGTTTTTGTTATACACTGAACACCTTTGCATTTGAGATTAAAAGATGAATGTTGGACTTCTGATTGGAAGGTCAAGAGTTCAAATCCCAGCACTGCCAAGTAGGCACTGGGCAAGGCACTGAGGGCCTTGACCTCAGTTGTATGAATGAGATAATTGGCGTCTGCCAAATGAATTGCATTGCACTTTGAGAGGGGACTATGTATTGAGCCCACTCCAATAACACGTCTTCCCCATAGGCTACTGAGAACAGAGAAGATGTGGTTAATGGGGCAGTGGTGGTTAATCAACTGCAGCCAAATAATAATTAATTTAATTCACAACAAGGTGGGGCAAAATCAGTGTCGGTGTATTTAATGTTCATACAAGTGTATGCCAGTGAAAGCCATTTCATGTTCCCCAACAGGACGTCTTCTACACAGAGGCAGAAATGGTGAGGAGACGTCTGTCAAGTGCATCATCAGCTGCCACATACTGGGTCCCAACACCAGAGTGGGTGCGTGACTTTTATTGTTGTCGCTATGTAGCGGTCATATTTGAAACCGAGCTTTAAGAAAGTAAATAGATGTCTAAAGCAATACACATGGCCACATTTATCTGTTCTGGAGGTTTGCTGTTTGTGGCATATAACTGAATGCAAAAGATCATTTTATTCTAAAACTGAATTTTAAAAGAAGAGAAAAAAAAATCTGATTAAGAATGACAGTGGGGAGAAATCATTAATTCATTAGCTATCAGACCAGGCAAGTAAACGCTCCAATGTGCTACCCAGTCGCATGTTTTGGTTACACATAATTGACTATTCTAAAATGTACTAGATAACATAACGTAACAAAATATGGACCCTTGCATTCAATGCGGTCCTTGCATTCAAACAGACTAATGAATGTGTATATGATTGCTATTCTCTTCTAATCAAGTTTCTAAAACGGCACATCATGTTTACGCCCTTAACAAAACGTTAGCAAGTCATTGGCAGAGTTATATGAACGGCATATTGACTGCAGACTAGACCATGTTTATTGATGTCTTGATGTTCTGTCTGCTTTCATTTAATAATGAGGTTGGCATTCTTAATCAAACTATTCTTAACAGACTAACTAGCTGCGTTTACATGGACAACAAGAATCCACTCTTAATCCGATTAAGACCATAATGTAAACGGCAATTTTTACGTACCTTAATCTAATTAAGGTCATACTCTAATTAAGCTCTAATCAAATTAAGACAGGTGGAGTACTCCTCTTTTAGTCGCATTATGGACGTGTATTACAGACATGTAAACACCTTAATCACATAATAAACATCGTGTGAGTTTTCACCGCATTTTGCGACAGGACACGATCACACATGGCAGTTCTCAACATTTATGGCGAACAAGAGAGTTCGGCCGCGTCCCAAACGGCATACTTTCCTACTATAGGCCTGTAGTGGGGAAAAATAAATGTATCTCGGCTTCTATATAGACAGTAAGTACGCGGTTTGAGACACAGCCCATGGCTTCAAGGAGTTGTCTATTAGCGCGTATAGCATGACAAATAATTAACTGCACTTAAAGTGTTCGTACTGGATTAAATAAAAACACCCAAAACTGTATACGGTACCATAACAAAGACGAACTGTATGGCAATACGTAATGTAAAACCAGACATGTAAAATGGGAACATTTATAGTAGTATTCTAAAAGTGACTCATGTAAACACCTTAATCACATTATTATCTTAATCAGAGTAAGGTCAATAATTAGATTACTGCTGTCCATTTAAACGTAGTCACTGTAAACTCTGCTCTCTGTGGTGCAGGTCCTGTCCTGGAAGAGCAAGCTCCCTCTACAGACCATCATGCGCCTACTGCAGGTCCTGGTGCCCCAAGTGGAGAAGATCTGCATTGACAAGTATGGTAATGTCCAAACCCACAGATATCTGTATATTTACTAATTCTTTTTAAACTTATAATGTGTATACATATTTTGTTCCTCACAGGGGCTTGACAGACGAATCAGAGATCCTGAAATTCCTCCAGCATGGTACTCTGGTGGGGCTTTTGCCTGTGCCTCACCCTATTCTGATCAGAAAATACCAGGCCAATGCAGGCACCGCCATGTGGTTCCGCACATACATGTGGGGTGTCATTTATCTCCGGTAAGCACTGAACAATGCGAAAAGTCTCAAGTCACTGAATTATAATTTTCTATAATTCCAGACATAGGAATATCACAGCACATGATTAATGAGCTCGGAAGAAACGGTGAGCTGTTTGAACTTTTTATCTTTTCTTTATTGTAGCAACGTGGACCCGCCAATCTGGTACGACACAGATGTTCGTCTCTTTGAGATCCAGAGAATGTAGAAGGGCGGATCCATGAGCTGCCTGTCATTGACTGAATAGAGGGCTGGTTGGTGATTTCACATCTCTCACTCCAACACTCATTTAGAGCTTAGTCTTCAATTTCAGTGCAATGCTGTATCCTTTCACTTAAGTCTCACCGGTTTACTCCAGTAATATGGAAAAAGACGTTTTTGTCTAAACCATAAAGGATTCAGTGACTCGGAAAATCTGTACCAGTCTTCATGGCTCACTGAGTTGGAATGTGTGAATGATTGGAACGGCTGGTGTACAACTGATAATGTTTCTACATTTAGCTCTGTCTTTTGATAAGACCGTATAATGGCCAGCAGCTTAAACCATTGAGAATCTCTCACTGTGGATGTATGAATGACTTTCCTACCATATGAACTGCCACTGTATATAAAAGCATATATATTTGATGGATGTCTATTTGAAAGTCTAATGAGTTTGGTCGCATGTAGTAAAGTAGTGAGTGGCTTTAGTAGGGCTAGTGTGACAATGGGCGTTAACTGTGACTGTGTTGCCATGCACATGCCACTAGAAGGCAGCATAACTACAGCTATCTCTGTTTGCTTGTTCTGTAGGTTGTCTACTCTTGACTTGTGGTTAACAGAGAAATGTCCACATTCCTACTCGCTCTCATTTTCAGGTTAACATTTCACAAAACACTAACAGACTGGCAAATATTTCAGCTAGGAACGGTCATGTTTCACCAGTATTCAACTGTAAACAAATTATTAGCTATGTGCTGATGAGAATAATTTATGGTGACCTGATATTACTATTTTTGTCTGCATATCAGATTTGCTAATGAGATGATCTAATGTATATAATGTGCTTAATGTTTAAAGTAACATTTTTGTCGCAATATATATATATATATATAAACATAATCTATGCTGAGCTTAAAATCATGATGTCTTGTGAATCATTTTACATGGTTACATGGTCAGCCACATCTAATTTGTCTTCACAATTTCCTGGTTTTAAAGCTGGGAACAGACATTTGGTGCCTCTTTACAGCATATTAATAATGAGTGACGGACAGAAAAAGTAAGTGATTAGTGTGGTTTTGTAATAATCAGAATGTTGTCATCATGTATGGGGAAAAACCAGGGATGGGAACAACATCGAGAATGTTTAGATTGGTGTGCGGGTGCGTGTCACATAACACAGGAAGTGTTTGTTACATCAGGTTCTTTCATTTGATTTAATTTGTAATTGAACAGCATATCCCCTCAGATACTGCATTTACTAAGAGTAGGGACAGGAAATTTTAAATAGGCCTTAGTGAGTGTTATCTGTTTGCTTTTTTCCCCCTTTCGTTCCACTCTGTGTGAAGACTTCAATACAAATTATAATTGAGTCCATGCAAGGCTATTTAGTTTTATTAGTGATAGTAAAGTGCAATTTTCATATTGGAAGTATGAATATTTGTACTTCTGAATGTGTATAAAGTTTTTTTCATATCAAATATTTTAAGCTGCACATAATCAGGACATGCAGACAGGTGACACTTTACAGGGGAAAAAACAAAACAGTTGGCCGTGTTATGCACCTGAAACATTTTGCTGGCATGATAATCCTATCCCGATGAGAGTGGTCTATTCCAGAATGACTTCCACAGGCCACAAGGGGTAGCTGAGTGATTTAATGAGTGTGAAACATTTGTCTCATTCTATGGCCTTCACACACCACATCTCAACCTAATTAAATGAGAAATGTGTGTGTCACAAACATCCGGGATTTGAACTCCATGACCATCCGATCAGACGTCCAATATCCTTTGTATTAGGGTGTTGGTCAGCGCTCTCCTCTGCCATCATAAAACACCAACTGAGTGAATAACTTTTGAAAGACTGGTGTTCCATCCCTCCAGTACAATTCCAGAGACTTGTAGAAACTGTGGCAAGGTATATTCAAGCTGTTCTGTCGGCTTGAGGTGACCCAAACCCCTTAATAAGAGACTCAGATACACAAATCTTTACACAAGCTCTTCATTTCCCAAGTAAATATTAAAAGACAACAAAAGTATTTTTTAAACAAACAGATTGCATCATTTACAAAAAAAAAAATAGTTTTATAAAATATGAGCAGGTATTTTCTAAGTCTGTAGATTCAAGAGGTAAGGAACACCTCAAAAAGACTGGCTACTGAGTGCATTCTATAAAAGATCCCAAAAGGCAGTCCAATGTTAACCACAGCCCCCCACATGCTAGACTGGTAGAAATCCTCTCCGAGGGGGTTGTCAAACTGTGGGCGTGCTCCGAAGGCAGGCATGATCCAAAGCTGTGTGTAAAATTGACAGTTTAGATGTAATTCATTCAAAATACTGCAGACAATAGTAATGCCCTAAAGACATTCCCTAGTGAACCCCCTTGGTTATTTTAGTCCACACATAAGTGTGTTAGCTGTGTTCTCACATGTCTTTCACTGAGGAGGTAAATCCAACAGGGTTTGAATCACATGGACTAAATCCTGCATATGTGAAAACAGTCTATTATTGGGTCCCAGTGAATGGGACACACCTTGCTAACTGCTAGGTGTATATACTCACCAGCCACTTTTAATGCAGACACATGCAGCTGCATATTCATGCATTGGTCGGATTGTCAAATCGTGTGGCTGCAGATACAGTTAATGTTCACATCAAACATCAGAATAGGGGGAAAAATATATCTCCATGACTGTGACCAATTCATTTGACCAATTCAGGAGCAGGTCGGCTGGCAGAAATACCTTGAGAGAGGTTCAGAGGAAATGGCCAGAATGGTTTGAGCTGCCAAGAAGGCTAGCTCAAATAAACACCATTTACAACAGGAAGAGCGGTCAAGGAGAATAACCAGCCTGGTATTTGGCCAGATAGGAGTCCGAGGCTACAGTGGGCAGACTGACTATTCTCCTTGACCCCTCTCCTCAACAAGGTATTTCTTTGAAAGAACTGCCATTTTGAAAGAACTGTCGCTCTCTGGATCTTTTGTTTTATGCACCATTAAGTGTAAATGCTTACATTTTGCCCCCATTCTGATGTTTGAAGTGAATATTAAATGAACGTCTTGACCTTTTATTTACATGATTTTCTTTATGCATTGTTCTGCTGCAGCATGATTGGCTGATTGGATAATTGCATCAATGTTCCTATTAAAGTGTCTGCCGAGTGTTGATTCAATAACATTGGCCAAGTTATACTGCTTACTACTATCTGGACCACATGAAACAGATTTCCAATCACCACTATTGATCGAATTTTGCTATTGAAAATAGGAGAAAGGAACTCACAATGATGTTGGAAAGCAGCAGGAACGACGAGATCTCCTTGAGAAGCTTCCTCTTCCAGGGCAGGGGCTTGTGGACCGAGATGGCAATAGAGCCTCGAGGCGTGAGCACATTGCTGGACCTCCGACTCTCATCGTGTGCTTGCAAGGCGAGCAGATTGGAGAAGATGCTGGCACGGCGTGTGTCCTGGTGTGGTTCCCGCCGCAAACCTTCAATAATGAACACATTCTGTACACAAAGCTCGACTACATGGAGCACACTCCAGGCCAGGTTGAGGGCATTGACTAGGCTACCCACACCAATCGCCAACACGGCTACAATGGTGAAGTAGGAGATGGTGAGCTGGCCTACAGAGGCACCCAGTAACAGCCCCACATCCAGGCTGCGTGTTGGGTTCTTGCCCACTGCGTGCTCACGCTGCTCCAGCCGGTACAGAGCACAGCCGCCTGCTGCTGCCACAGACATCATCACCACTGTGATTGTGTTGGCCACGTAGTACATGATGAGGGCCGTCTCCTTTTTCTCCTTCTCGTCAGATGATACATCTACCTCATACACTACAAATATTGTCAGGCCAGCCACCAACACCAGGAGGCCACAGGCTGGCCCAATCAGCACATCACGCATGTGGAAGCGGTGCTCATGATGCCCGTGGTCGTCCAGCAGCCGGCCCACGTTTTTCCACATCACATAAGCCATGGCTGAGGCGAACAGGCTGTACTCAATGTTGAATGGGTAGAGGTAATAGTAGGCTTCTTCAAAGATGCTGCATGCCGTGATACTGCACTTGCAACTGCTGTTACTGTTAGGTGAGCTAGCTAAAATAGAGAGGGGAAAGGATTTAAGAGTGGCAAATGCTGTATCATTGTTTCATTTCTAATTTATTTGTATAGCACTTTTAACAGTAGACATTGTCACAAAGCAACTTCACAGAAAAATCAATGTGCATTTACATCCATAATGAAAATGCCAGGCAGGTGTGACCGTGGCAATAAAAAAAACTCCCTGAGATGACATGAGGAAGAAACGTTAAGCCACAAAGAGAAACTTATTCATGGTGACAGTGGGTTTATAAATTACTATTCCACAAGTGTATGAGCATCACAGAAGTTATTTTTACAGCAGCTGTTCTTGGGTATGAATCTGCAGTATCCAGATGATATCCACTGGAGAAAGGGTAGGATTTTAACTGGGAACTGTGATATTTAAGGCATCCGTATAGGAGCATAGTCACAGCGAATGAGTCACAATTTGTATCATTGTGTGTTTTTCAATCCACGTCATGGAATTCTGCTTTAATATCATTTTCTTTTCCCTAGCACATCTTATTTCAGCTTGTAATAACACTGATTATTATACATTAAAGTCAGGCTTAACTTGCTTTGAGTAGCATTAAATGTTTTCATTAGTAAATAATAAATTGACTGACATGGAAATAAATAATAATAATAATTTATGCCTTAAAATGGCACAAAAGCATGCCTATACATTTTAGGCTCAGTAAGAAATCCAGTTTCAATCAATATGTAAATTAGAAATGGCCACACCCCAACTCCTTACCTTACCCTGGTAAAGCTGTGTTGTATGGCCTGTATTTGCATAATGTCACATGACAAAAAAAAATATACCTCGAAGTAAGACACTCTGGGAACCATGGTTACGGGTATCATTGGAATACACTGTTTGATGGAGAGACTCTTCTGTCACTGCTGTCATCCATATCATCAGGTTTGTGGCCAAGGTGAGCATTAGCCCAGAGCTATATGGACACAAAGGCACACATATTAAATGCTTTGAACTGCAACATCATTTCAGGGTTTCTATAGTTTATAATATGAGCTTAATGAGCTTTATATTGACTATTTAAATGCACATCAAATTTCGTTTAAGATCTATATTATTGGGTCACATCAATATTCCGAATACGATGTTTGTGTACAGGCATCAGAATATTACTGTATGCATGACTGTTCTAAGTATGCCTGAGTTGCCATTCCAAATACCTAGCTTACAGCTAAGTATCTGCTAGCACCCACAATCTCCTTTCAGTAGATGTTCTGAATAAAGGGTTTACATGCAACATATTTCAAATTAAAACAAGCATATTCCAGGGGTGTGAATCAGAATATTTGCTTAATGTGAATCAGATAATCAGATTGAGGTATTTACATGATTCAGTACTAATTAGAATATTGCCAAATCCGATTAATATCAGAATTTTGATGTGTATGTAAACATAATCACTGTCACCGATGACTCAGCCAGACACTATGGATATCACATCAACAGCTCATGCCTTCCATTTGCATTATACATTGATGTATTTAAAACACTACTGTACCACCACACTTACCGAGTTATGTTTCTCTGCACTTGCACACAATCCTTGGCATGGAGCCAGAGAAAGTATGTCTGAAATGTAGAGGGGTGCCAGATGCACAAAACTGATTAGAAATAATACAATTACTGCAACAGAGCAATGGCATTTTTGCTTGTCTGGGGTCACCTCACCTGCACCAAAACAAACATGGCTTGTACAACAGGGAAGATGATTTTCACAGGTGAGTCACAGTGCACAAGACCCACATAGTAGGCTGTCTTAAAAACGTCCATGATTAAGCTGCAGATACCGAACAGCACCAGGCCACCTAATGAAGAGGCATGGGCAGACCATTAATCATGGATAAAAAGCAAATACAGCTGATTTATTTCATTTTTCCATGGATTCTGGAGAAATGTTTTGAAAGCTTCAAAGTAAATAAACAATTTAAAACAGTCTGATAACTCAGGCTTGTTAAATACTCAAGCGTGAGGGGTACAAAGGTGTTTCATTGTCTATAAAAACATGCCTCAGACATTAGTGCCACCTACAAGCCAAAACACAGGTTTAGAGCTCATTCTAATACTTATATTTAGAGCTCATTCTAAAATTTGGATTAAAAATGTGCTGTTATTTCACAAAGGAAAAAATTTCTGAGGAGATGTTTAGTTAGCATTTTTAGAAGGAGTCTCCAGTGTCAGCTCATAGTAAAAGCCAGAGATAACGCTGTAACTAAGTTTTCTGCCATCATACTTTTTATACAGTAGTTACAGTCAGTGTTGTGGAATGTCAGTGAAATAAACCACAAAGCTTTCTGTCATGAAGGATTACCTGAAAGGTCCTTATCGGGCTCCGTTCCTACCAGCCAAGAACAGGAAATCTGCCGCTCACCTAAACTGCACAGCTGAAAGTTGGAATAACATCACCTGATCTTTTTCCAATCTTCAGCTGTTACTGTAGGTTTTGGTGAACCTGTGGCCTTTACTTTAGCCGCAATCCTTTTCTTCGCTGACAAGTGAGCCTCAAGTTCCAAAATATTAAGTGATCTGAACTGCTTTTCAACTCTTCCCAGTTGTAAAGAGTGGTTATTTGAGTTACTGTTGCCTTCCTGTCCGTTCGGACCAGTCTGGCCATTCTCCTCTGACCTCTCATATCAACAAGGTACAGAACTGTCACTCACTCTGTTTTTGTTTTTGTGTGTAAACTATAAAGACTTTTGTGCATGAAAATCCCAGGAAATCAGCCATTTCTGAAATATTCAAACCAGCCCATTTAATAATAATAATAATTTATCAATTTGTATAGCGCTTTTTACAATGGTACATTGTCTCAAAGCAGCTTTACAGAAATATCATTTTTACATTTACAAGCGACTTACTAATGAGATCACATTCACACACCAATGGTAGCAGAGCTGCCATGCAAGGTGCTAGCTTGCCATTGGGGGCAACTTAGGGTTCAGTGTCTTGCCCAAGGACACTTCGGCATGGGATCACCCGGGCCGGGATTCGAACCGCCAAGATTTGGCACCAACAACCATGCCACAGTCAAAGCTATTGAGATCTCAATTCTGATGTTCGATGAAACCATTAACTGAAACTCTTCAACTGTATCTGTATGAGTAAATGCACTGTGCTGCAAGAACCCCTTGCTGCAGAACAAAAAGTCCATGGGGTGGAGTCTGACCTAAGATAGCTCCTCCCACCAGTCTCACTGAGTTTTAGGCTGAAGAACTGGGTTAAGTGTGTTGTGCTGTTTTGTGTTGTACAGCATTGTGTGTTTGGGTTAGGGGTTAAGGTTAAACTTATAGGAGGAGTTGGTTCAGGTCCAGCTCCACACGCCTAGACATTTGGTTCTCCATGAATGTGCGGGTGTACAGATGTTAAGTGTTAGGTGAGTAAATAAAAATTTCATCAGTGTGGATGCTGATTACATTTTCAGGCAGTGGGTAGATAAGCCACACACACACACACACACACACACACACCCCACCTCTGAGCCACACGGGCCCGGCGTGCACATCCTTGTAGAGCACGGCCTCGTCCTCGCGGAACGTGTACGTCTTGTAGAAGACCATCCAGACGGTAGTGGAGAGGATTAGCACCACGAGGTAGAACTGCAGGTGCACGCTGGTTATGTGTTGTGCGTTAAACACGCTGCCGCCCACGAGCGCGCATCCGAGCATGAGAACGTTGAGGATCACGGCCCCGGACAGCAGCCAGCCCCAGTTGCGTGACGCGTCTCGCCATGAGCCGGTGGAAGACAGGGCGATGCTGGCCGAACGCGTCCCCAACGCGGTGTGCGTCCCTGCATGATGTATCGTGGCAATATGGCTCTCCTGAAGTTCTGGCTCCTCTTTGGTGCTCATCATACCTGCCTCAAAAGATAAGCCGTGGGTGTACCTGCTCAATTCATGCATCTCGAGCAGCTTTAGCATGCTGAAGTGCATTGGTGTGACTCTCTTAATTACAGTATGATTATGAATAATAAAGAAGGAGAGTGACTCTCACACAGCAGCGCAAAGCAGATAACATAACGGGCAGCTGTGAAGGGATGACTTATAAGTAAGTAACTTTTGTTCACGTGACTAACCGCACTTGTGATGCATCAGGCGAGGTGTGGGCCAAGATAAGTATGTAATGTAAATATCCTACATTGTATGCGTTTATGGTATTTTCAACACAGTTTTGCATATCAGTAAGACAGGCTGTCCGGGGAAAAAGGTCATGGTGGGCTTTAGCCAACATTTCCAAATGGTCAATTGTGGTACTATTATTATTATTATTATTATTATTATTATTATTATTAATATTAATACTACTACTACTACTAATAATAATAATAATAATAATAATAGGGGGAAAACAAAGTGTTATCAGTTCAAACGTCATATTAATATTCAGAAGTAATGAAAATGTGAAATAGTGCAAGTTTAGATAATAGGGGGGAAATGTGTTATAAGGTCAAAAGTCTGCATCTGCATGTCTAAATGTTATAATAGCTTATTCTCTAATAATGTGTATGTTATCCTTTTCTGACAATGTTTGGATTCTCTCAGTTTTACTATTCATCCTAATTCTTTTTGACATATCTATTCTATATCAAAATATCGTACAGATTTCTTCAGATCAGTCCTGACTTTTGTTTCTTTCAAACTATGTTACTATGGATTTGCAATATGTATTAGATTTTGCTTGGTGTCTTGTTGTTCTTTTGTCTTGTTGCATCACACAACCTATATTTATTTCTAATTTATTTGTTTGTTTATTCATTTATGTTTTAGATCAATTGTAAAATAAATTCACAGATTATTTAGTATGCTTCATGATGCGCGTTTGTAACACTCCTATATACTAGTTCTTTCTCTAACCCTCTTGTCTAGTCGCTCTTTCTGTTCTTCCTACAAACCCCTTGTTTCGAGTAATACAGTTATGTGCTTGCATTCTGCACCACTTCTAAGGCACTTTTGATAAAAAATGTCTGTCAAATGAAAAAAAATTATGAAATCATGAGCCACAGATTAGTCACTGAGAGGCAAGAGATTTATTTTTCCATAAAGAATTTTTGTCAAGGTGGGGAGTTACAGGAAGCCTGACACCCATTGCCCCCAGATGTCATATTTTATAATCTCGGTCAGGAAAGTGGCGTTTGGTCAATTACAGAGCACTGTAAACACACTGCAAAATCCTGTCCTCAGCACTAAATAGACATTACACTGTGTGTTCACAGAGAATAATATTAGTATTGTCCATGGTAATTCATCTTTACAGGTTTTACATTGTATATCAGACCAGCTAAAGCTATCATACATAAGCTGCGGAATTTAATTAATTATTTTAAAAAAACATTACAAGCAATGAAGATATTTTCAAGTAAAGGGAGATTCAGAACCGCTTCTTATCAATTTTGTTCATGCATGATTTTTATATTTGTTGTTTAACCTGTCAAATACAGGAACTATTGTCTTTTACATGTAGAACATCAATATAGTGTAAATAAATTAATTCCATATATATGTTGGAAAGCATTTAACCCTCTTTGAAATGGTGCCTATTAATAAAGTTGATACACTATCAAATAACGCATAAAATTGACATTTTGTAGTAATTTTCACAATTTAAATTAACATATAAAAAGTAAGTACACCACTACATTTATCACATCTTCAAATCCATAAAATTAGAATCAGGTGTTCAAGATTATGTGCCAGTAATTAGAAGCTGCTTAGGAAAATAAACATTTCAAATGACACCAATTTGTCCAGGACTGGCCGTTCCAGCAAATTCAGCCCAAGAGCAGACATATATATATATATATAGAGAGAGAGAGAGAGAGAGAGAGAGACAGATAGCCAATGGTGCTGGGCAGCTGCTTGATGTTTGTGTTGACCTGTTCACTACAAGAGAAGTGATGATTCATCAGAATTTGACGTTTGTCTATTGTATCGTATAGCATTGGTCTTTACACTATCATTATCACTATAGATAGGTGACAGTGCACTAATGATCATGGTAAAATTATCCTGCAAGTCTCCTGATAAATTTGATACTTAAATAAATTTGATAAATTGAAATCTGATTTTTGTTACCTGAACAAAGAAGTGCTTATTCTTGCACTGTTGAAACGGATTTTTTTTCCCCCATAGAGAAGCAAAGTGTATTTTGTCCTATACAAAAGTCATTGATCTCACTGGCCTGCCATTAGACACCTTAAATCAGATCTGGGAGAAGAAATAGGGCATATTGTAATCCTGAAAACCCCTGATCTTTTTTTGGATGGTGAAACATTTTCAAAGCTGAAACCTGAACAATTTCTCAATCCAGTAGTGCATATTCAGACAAACTGCAGACAGTTCCAGTCATCATTTATTACCCCTTTCAATGAGTGGTTTTTGCCTGATGTTGACTCTGTCTACAGAATGTGAGACACAGAACAAAGATCTCTTTAAATATGGCTTTGCACTACTGAAACTGTTCTAACATACAGGTGATTAAACTGAATGAAATGGAATGTTCATTTTGATTATACTGTTTGATCGGAGAGGTTAATTTTTAACTGAATGTTCGGTCCAGATGATAACGGATTTGTCATTTTGATAACAATACTGATTGTTGTAGTAATTTAGGAATCAATTTTTTTCTGCGTTGATACAGAGGGAACAGGTTATTAATCCACCGTATTCATACAGTGCCCTCCACCAATATTGGCACTCTTGGCAAATGTGAACAAAAAAGGGTTGTAAAATTATCTTTATTGTTTAACCTTTTGATCTTTTGTTTAAAAAATCATGAAAATACTCTACTCTCATGGATATCAAACAACCACAGACACAACCCAACAAAAAAATTATCTTTGTTAAATATAGGTGTACAACAATTATTAGCACACCTATGAATTAATATGAGAAAATATATTTGAAGTATATTCCAATTCATATTTAAAAAAAATTTTGTACACCTGGGTGAGTAGGAACAGTTCAATTATGACTTCCTGTCTCACAGGGGTATACAGTTGTCACCAAAAGTTTGCATACCCCTTGCGGAATCTGTTAAATCTTAATACTGTTAACAAATTAAGACGGAACATGGGATATAAATTCCATGTTATTTTTTATTTAGTCTTTCCTGAATATGCCATTTCACATAACAGGTGTTTACATATAGTCCACAAGACAAAATAATAGCTGACTTTATAAAAATTACCACATTCATACGTTTACATTATGCTTGATTCTTAATACTGTGTGTTGTTACCTAGATGATCCATGACTGTTTTTTTTTGTTTTGTGATAGTTGTTCATGAGTCCCTTGTTTGTTCTGATCAGTTAAACTGTCCACTGTTCTTCAGAAAAATCTTCCAGGTCCAGCGCATTTTTTGCTTTTCCAGCATCTTTTGCATATTTGACCCCTTTCCAGCAGTGGCTATATGATGTTGAAATCCATCTTTTCACACTGAGGACAACTGAGGAACTCGTACACAACTATTACAAAAGGTGCAAACATTCACTGATGCTCATCCACTAATCCACTAATCGTAGGGTTGGTGGTTCGAATCCCGGCCCGGGTGATCCCATGCCGAAGTGTCCTTGGGCAAGACACTGAACCCTAAGTTGCCTCCGATGGCAAGCTAGCACCTTGCATGCAGCTCTGCTCCCATTGGTGTGTGAGTGTGTCTCATTTGTAAGTCAAGAAGGCAACACGATACATTACGAGCAAGGGGGGACGTAAACTTTTGAACAAAATGATCGTCATAAACTGTTATTGTTGTGTTTAAAGTTTTTTTCATTTAGTACAGCCCTTCAGACGCTAAATACGATAGTTACATGTCTCCCAGAAGTACTAACAACTAAAATACTAACAACTGTAACAATTTACACAGCTGTACATATGAGGTAACACATAGGACAAATTCCCTTAGTCATTCATAACAAAGGGTAAGACCAAGGAATAAAGCTGTGATTTGCGGCACAAGGTTGTTGAGCTTCACAAAATGGGAAGTGCCTAGAAGAAAATAGTACAAGCTTTGAAAATGGCCATTTCCACTATAAGGGCAATAATTAAGAATTTCCAGTCAACTGGAAATGTTTTGAATCAACCTGGAAGAGGACGGTTTGAGTGTCCCAAGGATCACAGCTGGAGAAAATCTCCAAGGATCACAGCTGCAGAATTGCAGAAGTTAGTTGTGTCTTGTGGTCAGACATTCTCCAAAACTACAATCCAAACTCACTTACATCATCACAAGTTGTTTGGAAGGGTTTCAAGAACAAAAGCCTCTACTCTCATCCAAAAACAAACTCAAGCATCTCTAGTTTGCCAGACACTACTCGTACTTCAAATGGGATCGTGTTCTAAGGTCAGATGAAACCAAAATAGAGCTTTTTGGCAATAAACACCAGATGTCCCCTGACTTGAAACCCATAAAAAACTGTGGGGTGAACTGAAGAGGAGAGTCCCCCAATGTGAACCTCAACATTTAAAGGATCTGGAGAGATTCTGTATGGAGGAATGGTCTCAGATCCCTTGCCTTGTCTTCTCCAAGCTCATCAGGCATTATAGGAGAAAACTCAGCTGTTATCTTGGCAAAGGCTGATTAAAATGATGCCACTAATTGTTGCACACATATACTTGGCAAAGATATATATATATATATATATATATATATATATATATATATATATATATATATATAAATTTTTGATAAACCTATGTTTTGTTTGCCATTGTTTGATATCCATGAGAGCAGAGTATTTTTGTGAATTTTTTAAACCAAAGATCAAAAGGTTAAACAATAAAGACAATTTTTCACAGCCTTCTTTGCTCATATTTACCATGGGTGCCAATATTAGTGGAGAACACCGTATAAGCTATTAAAATAGCAGGCTTTAATTAACATTGCACTACCAAATGTACATCATATACATCAACTAGGTAGTACATCTCACTTCACAAGCTTGATTAATTAAATCACAGTAGAAAAGAAACAAAATACATCGCTGCTAACTTATTGAAATGTCACGTTAAACACTTTAAGATACACATTGTATGTATTGTATTCACCGTTCTGAATTCAATACATTTGAATTAAAATGGTTTATAACACTTTGTTTAACACTGAGAAAATGTATTTGCATACATACTTGTATATTGTTCTTACCTGCGGAGAGCCTCTGATAATGAGAACATTGCCATGGTCATTGTTTATATATATACAAACAGTATCAAAAAGATTTACAGTCTCATAGACATGAAGGGACATTGTAATAAATAAAGATGAAAAATGTCAAGCATACTGTCATGCATAACCATATACCATATACGATAAGAATGAGATTTTTATGGGATAATGACTGGAAGTGTAACTATAATTATACCTGTAGACAGCAAGCACAGAGGAACATTAGATTTTAGGTTCATATTAGGTAAAAAAAAAATCTGAATAATCCCCAACCATGCATGATGCCAGAGTATATCATTCAGCACATTTTTCTTTTTGTGGAACTGGTGAGTGTGAGTATATTTTCCTTAGATGTCTGTTATGATTACGATCCATTCATTTTCTGTACCACTTATCCTACCACAGGGTCACGGGGAGCCTATACCAGTGAAATTGGAGCACAAGGCAGGGAACACCCTGGACACATTAGAGATCAGCCAACAACACATGTCTTTGGACTGGGGGAGGAAGACCCCAAAGCACAGGGAGAAAATACAAACTCTGCACACAAAGAGCGAAGGTCGGAATCGAACCCCCAACCGCAGAGGTGCGAGGCAAACATGCATTAAACTGCTGTGCCCCCATGTTATGATTACTAATTATGTACAATTAGTGTATTCTTAATTATACCACAGTGTTGAATTATTGAACCCGATTGGTCCAGTGGTATTGATCAATTTTCAATAACAGCAGCATGGGCTATAATTCAAATCACATGTGTATATTAATGCTCTTATTTTAACACATTATCCCATCTATTTTAAAATGTCATTCACAGGGCCTCTTCATAATCCACGGATAATACAGATTTAATAAACATATTTCTTTTTAAATGTTGTTAATTAACTAATAAAAAAGTATTATCACTGACATGCCAGGGCCATGTGTGTGCGGAGTTTGCATGTTCTCCCCGTGTGTCGGGGGTTTCCTCCGGGTACTCCGGTTTCCTCCCCCAGTCCAAAGACATGCATGTTAGGCTGATTGGCGTGTCTAAAAGTGTCCATAGTGTATGAATGTGTGTATGTGATTGTGCCCTGCGATGGACTGGCACCCTGTCCAGGGTGTACCCCGCCTTGTGCCCGATGCTCCCTGGGATAGGCTCCAGGTTTCCCCGTGACCCTGAGAAGGAGTAAGCGGTTGAAGATGGATGGATGGATATCACTGACATGGTAAAGTCACTTTAAGATTATGTTTATTTAACATTTATGGAAGGAGTCGCCCCTATCAGTGCTTTGTAACAGTCAGAGATAAAGCTGTAACTGTACATTTTTCCACCACTACATCTGTAGTCTTTAGGAAGAAAGACTTTGCACTTTGTGGTTTCTCGGGTCGCAGGAAAAGCTGAGTTTTTGTCTTATTAACTTCAAAAGAGAGATTAAGGTGGTTCCCTCCTGCTGGTGAGGGAAAACTGTTTATTGCTCTTATAATGTAAGTGATAGCAGGAACTAATTGTGTTGCAGACATTGCACAACATAAAAGGTAACTATAAATGGTTAAAAAGATATGATGTGCACGGAAAAAAATAATTTCGAGGAGGTAAGAATAACTCTGCTTTGCATCACAAAGCACAAAGAGGTGCATCACACCACTCCATTGTTCATTATTTTATGACAGTATACCCTAGTCTTTAATTTCTTAAATATAATCTACCATTATCAGTTAGTCGACCTACTTTAATCTGTGTGTGTGTGTGTGTGTGTGTGTGTGTGTGTGTGTGTGTGTGTGTGTGTGTGTGTTTAGGGTCAATTAAATTGCAACAGAGCAACAAATGGAAGGAATTCACAATTGACTACTATTGCTATTCAAGTAAATGATTTTTTTTAAGTGAGTAAAAACAGCCTTTCTTAAAGAATGGTCAAATAATAATTCTATTTACACTGGCTTTAATTTAGATTTTTGTTAAAAATTTTTTTTTACATTTTGGAGACATGCTGAGAGTCCATCCACGCTCTCATACATATTAGGTAGGTATCAGCAGAAAGAATTACAGCTCTTAAATCTGGAACCAATACAATAACTTTTCTCTGTGTTCTTTGTGTTGAGCAGAGTATAGCCAAACAGACACTTCCTAATGCTCAGTTCCACTGTAAAGGAGGTGGATTTATTTAACTGTAGACTGGAAAATTGGGAATGTGGTGAAGTCTTGAAGACTGTCCCAAATACTTGCTTTTATACACTCAAGCCCTTGATCACTAGTGCACCAATGATCTGCACATTGATGACATCAAAAGCTGACTAGTCACATGACTGTATGGTATGGTGATAGCTCTGCCAACAACTGAAAAGCTCTCCAGAGAGACATGAGAACAGCAGGCCTCATCACCGGCGACAAACTCCCAGTCATACAGGATATCTACAAGAAACGGGGTCTGAGGAAAGTTCACAAAATCTCCATGGACCTCAGTCATCCAGTAAACAAACCGTTCTCCAGAGTGCCATCTGGGAAATGCTGTAGACCAGTGGTCACCTGACATCAAAACCTAACACCTGTTTTTTTGTTGATCAAGAACTTCTTAAAGCAATGATTTGAAGGTCAGGTGAGAAAGATTATGGTTGGAGCTGCAGTCTTCAGGAAGGTAGATCTTCAGGAACAGGGTTGGTGACCACTGCTGTAGGAGTATGAAGTCACAGACAAGCAGGGTAAGGAAGAGTTTTACCTGCAGGCTATTAGGTTCCTGTTAGTTTCATTTCCTGTTCTCTGTGTCACTGAGTCACTTCACATAGCCTACTCTTTCCACTGTGTGGTCACTTTACACTTTAGCACAGTGCAAGACACATATTCTGTGTTATTCTTAGTTTGTGCTTAGAAATTGCACGATCATTTAACATCGGGCAAGGGCGTAACCATGATATGGACATTGGGGAAGTCCATTTAGTTGTCCTTAGCCCAAATGTAGTGTAAAGAAACGAAATGCTGTGCAACTTTTGTCACTTTCACTCACATTTATAAGTCTGTCACAACGTGAGGGTTCACAGTGAACTCGGCGGGAGGATATTCAAGTGAATGTAACATCAATGGTCAAAAACTGGAACTGATGTCAGCCTAGCCTACTTCGTGGGTGTCCAAATATCAACAGTTAATTGACGTTGTTAAGAACAAACCAAGCCATGGTATGATGCCTTCTATACTAAGATAAGGAAACCTAATATTTAGGTATCTAGTTACTTACTGTCTGAATAAAAGCTCGTATGTTCTACTGCACTTTTCTACACTTGTCTGCTGTCTCCAGTTCTTACAGACTGAGCTGATAACATATATCAACAAACTTGTGTTGAGTATGGGCGCAACCAAGTGTACAACTGGAGGGGGGAACACACCTATTTTCATTAACAAACGGAAATATATTAAAAAGGACAAGACATAAATAAATAGAATAGATGAAGAACAGACAGATTCGTTCATTAAAGGGGGACATATAGAAAATATTTTGTATATTGGGGGACAGATTGGTATTTCCTCAACATTGGGGGGGACACGACCCCACAGAATGCATGGTTACGCCCATGAGTCGAGGTGAAACACAGAAAAGCAGTGATAGAATGTCGATGATCCGCGCTAACATGGAGACCACGACGGTGTTCAGGCCACGCCCCCAAGCGCGAGTGCGTCTACGGTGTCCGTGGAAACCGGCGCGAGCGTTCACCGGCCGCTGTGTAGACACGGCCTTAGCGAAAGACGCCTGCCGTCCAAGCGCCGATGACGAAGACTGGGAGTAAAAACTCAAGCGTAATGGAGGCCGAAGTTCGAAAGCAACATGAATGACAAGTACCACAGGGCAGCGCGAGATGGCTACCTCGACCTGCTGAAAGAGGCCACGCGGAAGGACCTGAACGCGCCAGATGAAGATGGCATGACACCGACGCTCTGGGCCGCGTACCACGGCAACCTGGACGCGCTCAGAGTCATTGTGGCGAGAGGGTGAGCTTGTAGCTTCCGCTTTCTCCGGTTCCTCTGTCTCTGAACTTAATCATTAAGTTTTAACTCTGGCTGGTTAATTATATGGGTCCGGATATTCCGTACAGCTGCATACTACCGCACTAAATAGTAATAACATTACTATACTAAATAGAAGCCTGTGTCAGTATAGTACACTGCCACTGTAAAGGCATACTACTGTACTAAATAGTAATAACATTACTATACTAAATAGAAGCCTGTGTCAGTATAGTACACTGCCACTGTAAAGGCATACTACTGCACTAAATAGTAATAACATTACTATACTAAATAGAAGCCTGTGTCAGTATAGTACACTGCCACTGTAAAGTTATACTACTGCACTAAATAGTAATAACATTACTATACTAAATAGAAGCCTGTGTCAGTATAGTACACTGCCACTGTAAAGTTATACTACTGTACTAAAT
>JAFFST010054302.1:0-10790 GCA_022414735.1 Noturus placidus
AGACACAGACACAGAACAGCTTTGTTCTTTACACACACACACATTTCTAATGCAGTTAAGATGTGGTTATCTGTGAGTTCCGGCGTGACCTTCAAAACAGGAGCTGCCAGATGTCTTTTTGCTGAAGCTGAGAGGAGTAACCCGGGTGCGATTAGATGTTTTTTCTGGGAACAGAGAGGAACTGAAAAACATTCTCACACATACGCACATATAAGCACATATTCTTTATGCATGGATACACACATAATAATAAGATAGATCTTTTCAATCATTACACTATTTCTACCTTAATTAGTTTCTTATACAGAAAGACATTAGATAACATTTATAACTTGAATTAATTCAACACTTCAGCTAATTACAAAATCATGATTGTTATGGGATAATGTAGGATAAATAATATTTTGGCTGTTTTGTCTAGTGTTAAATTTAGAATAGTACATTGCAAACTGAGACTCTGATACTGAAATCCCACTCGAGTTCACCAGAGAAATACAAGCTAGTTTATTAGTGAGCTAACTGTTAGGGCTGGCAGGAGGACATTAATGAGTTTTCAGTTTGTAAACAGAAATTTCTACACCCATTTGATCAAATCATTATTCTACATAGAATGTGTATGGTATAAAATTACTTTTATGGAAACTTTGAGGCTTGGCTAGTAAATAATATGGCAGTCTGAAACATAAGTACTCTAGAGAACCAAATGAAATGGTCATTGGACATGCTACAGAATGTTCTGGACATTATTTAGTCACAGTTATAAAAACACCTCTGGTCATGTATATGTAAATATTATTTTGTCATTTTCATTTTTTTCTTCAGAGCTTCTGGGCATTCATAAAGAACCAGAAGAGAATAAAAGATGGAGGGGGGAAAAGGGATAATCTCACACACAATGCTCTGCTGCTGTCTGTTTTGAGATGGATCCCATAGCACCACGCAGCGGGCCAGGGATCAAGCCACCCAGCTACTCTCCAAAACCAAGACATTATTGTCCATGGAGACAAGAGAAGTTTTCATACTGTTTCATCTGTTCACATTTGTTTCCTGACCACAAGAGATGTGCAGTTTTACAAAGGCAGATTCTGATACTGTCACACTTTTCAGAGTTCACTACTCCTAATAATAGATCTTTTTTTGTTTTCCTAAAACATTTCTCTTTTAGTAAGTATAGGTTTAAAAAGGCTATTTGACAAGCAAATGTGACAAGGTTAGCTCTTTCCATGTCTAATTTCCTAAAAAAAAAATAAAGTATTACATTTTGGTGTCTGATATTGAAAGTGCAGTGTACAAGCACCTGTGCTATATACAGCCCCCTCCAAAATTATTAGAAGAGCAAGGCCAGTTCTACTGTCTTCATTATACATTAAAAACATGGGCAAAAGTATAGGAACAGATAGTGTTAAGGTTAAATAACAATTAATATTTAGTTGTGAATCTCTTGCTTGCAATTACCGCATCAAACCATTGACCCACAGATATAACCAAAAATGTTGCATTTTTACATTTACATTTATTCATTTAGCAGACGCTTTTATCAAATGTGACTTACAAATGAGGAATGTTTTATTTTGTGACTCTTTTCCAGGCTTATACTGCAGCTTCTTTCAGTTGTTTCTTTCAGAAAGGCTGCTCAACTGGGTTAAGGTCTGGTGAATGACTTGGCCAGTCTAAAACCTTCCACTTTTTATCCTGAGGAAGTCCTTTGTTGTGTTGGCAGTGCATTTTTGGTCATAGTCTTGTTGCATGATGAAGTACCTCCAAATTAGACTGGATGCATTTCTCAGTAATTGGAAGACAGAGTGTTTCTGTAGACTTCTGTTCCAGAAGCTTTTCTTCACAGCTCTCACAATGTTTCTGTCATCGACGTCTGTTGTTTTCTTTGGCCGACCTGTTCCATGTCTGGTGCGCCAATGTTTCTTTTTTTTCCTTTTTAGGACATTCCAAATTGTTGTATTGGCTATGCCCAATACTTGTGTAATGGCTCTGACAAAATGTCCCACTTTCCCCAACTTCAAAATGGCTTGTTTTTCTCTCATAGACAACTTTCTGGTTTTAATGTTGGTTTATCCTTTTTTTAACAACATATACAGTCTTCACAGGCAAAACTAGAGCTCAAACCAAGAGTAGACATTCAGAGCTATTAATTCTTGAAACAACAAATACAACAGGGCACATTTCGGCAGCAGGAAACACCTATCAGTCACATGTTCCAATATTTTTGATCTCTTAAAAAATATGAATGGGTTCAAACAAAAGGTGCAATTTACTAAGTTGTTTACCACATCTAGATGTAAATATAAGCAAATGCGAGCTGATCTATTGTCTCATAGTCATCTTTTGATCTCAAATCTAAATGTTTTCAATGTATAGTGTTTTTTTTATTGGCTTTGCTGTTCCAATACTTCCAGAGGGTACTGTAGTATTATATTGCATTCAGTTCAATTAAGGTTAATCTTTAAATGTTGAAGATTAATCTTTACATGATGAAGGATTAATCTGATTATTTGGAAATGTGACCACATTCATTATCTCTATCTGTTTAGTGCTCTAAATATTTGTATCTGCATCTGGATTTGGATTTAAACCTGAAGTGGGTTTTTATTTTATTTGATTAAATATTAATCCTACCATTCAGAAGAAAACACTAATACATAGAAATGCCAACATTATCAGCACTGGCTGTGAATTCTAGCTCTAACAGGTTCTATTTACAAAATATAAACAAACTAGTAACTTCATTTAAACCACCATGACCCTGACCAGGCAGTTACTAATGATGAATTGAGGCTTCATATCTGACCGCCCTCCTGTGTGAAAGTAAAAACCTCCCACTCACTTCTTCTAGGATCCCAGGCCCAATGCACTGCTTTAATCTCAACCAGATGTATGTGTTCAGACACATTATCTGTTTATTCTGAATAATATACATGTATCCAGGTACATCACTATAGTAATTATACTGAGCAGAGTTTATAGATAATATGCTTTATTTTCTCTGAATAGTGTATGCCATGTGGTTTGAGTTTTCCTCAGCATGATTTGAGCGTGTAATGCACAAATATCTTTTACACTTTTTTATAGGCAGGTTCTGTTTTGCCTTAATTTCACAAAACAGAGCATCAGGGGGAATAAGCTGCCTAAAGCATGTGGGAACTAAATCAGAGATAATTCAATTTGTGCATGAGTGTGTTTATATAACATTTTATACTATAAAGTATTATTTTATTGATCACAGAGTTTCATTTCTGTGTTCCTGAATGACATGTACTTTGTGAGTTCAGACTTAATTAGTCTTGATCAAGAAAAAGTAGAACAGTACAGGTTTTTCTCAGTGCTGCTAGTGCATTTGATAATATCCACTAGTTCATATGTTTTTCTGAGTTCTTGACTCATTGTTGTACAGTGTCTGATTTTATATTGTGCACTTTACTGAATCTCAAATGCTGTGAATTCAGATTGGTCTTTGCTTCCAAACATGGAGAGAGAATGTTGTACATTTAATAACGTTGTTTGTAGCACGAGTGTCATGATGGTGCAGCGTGTACCATTGGCACTTCAGCTCTGATCCAGACCACAGGTTACTGCCAGTGTGGAGTTCTGTATTTTCTCCCCATGTCTTTGTGGGTTTCCCTTGGGTTCTTTAGTTTCCTCCTATATCCTTAAAACATGTAAATTGTGACTAAATTGCTCCTAAGTGTGAAAGAGTACTGAATGTGGTGATGGACCGGCAACCCATCCAGGGTGTATTCCTACCTCATTACCAATTTAATCATGTTTGCAAAGTTGTAAAAAATTGTATAACTAAAAAAAAATTGCAGTTGTACAAAAAAAATAATAATTGTGCTTTGTATTTCATATTTGTGATTGTATATCATATTTATAGATTTCATGTAATTTTGCATTAGTTCAGGTTTATAACACCATTTTCAAGGAAGTCATTAAATCTTAAAATCTCAAAAATTTATAAAACTATTTCATCTCTCGTTTCTTAAAAGTCAAAATTTGCTGCTAACATAAACATAAATCTCTCTTTCAGTCATTACTTCTTGGAAGCCTTGCCAACCAAAGACAGATGAACTCATGACTATTGGGTTCTTCAATATCCAATCCTTGCTTTAGAGGTTTAAGTCGATCTGGCCCTACTGTAAGGCCTCTTTGTTTGGGGAGTGAAGCAGCTTTCATAAGTTTGACATCAGCTCTGAAGAAGTTTCCATATGCTCATAAAGCAAGTCAAAGACAGAGCAGTGTGTAAAATGAGATGTCCTTCTACTACATTATTCAGATTATTTCCATACCTCACGTGTGTGTGTGTGTGTGTGTGTGTGTGTGTGTGTGTGTGTGTGTGTGTGTGTGTGTGTGTGTGTTAGAGAGAGGGGGAAGGTGCGTAGGGATTTTATTAGCTGAGTGATTGCTGCAGGGAACCGGGAAAGAAATTCATTTCCTTCACTATTCTTACGGTGAGGAAGTTTGCTGTTTGCATAACCACAATACATATTGTCTGTTTGTTGTCAAGGATATCAGTTTAGTTGACTGACTGGTGCTTTTGCGCTTATCTTTTTGGATAAGCTGCTTTTGTTAGCTGTCACTTAAACCGTATGGATATGAACAACAAATCTGGCACTAGATCTTTGTGAAAGCTTCTGCATCACTGCACTTGTTGTGAAGGGGAAAACACACACACACACACACACACACACACACACACACACCCACACACACGGTCATAGTATTCCAAATAGTACAAAAACCTTGCCATGACTGTATAAGTAAAATTTCAGTATCACTCCACTTTTTGACTCACTCAATGTGAGGAGCATTTACTGTGTAGTTTCAACGATGTTTAATAAAGTATTTCCTGACTCACTTTGCTGTTTGCAAACTTAATATACTTTCTATAGCTTATACCACCACCACTGCACTGGATTTACTTCTAGTGCAGACTTATACTGAATAAGAAAAGGTAGGAATAACAAATACACTGACGGGCAAATTCATGAAATTATTCAATCAGTAAATCATGTGGCAGCTGTGTAATGCAGAAATCATGTGGAGTATGGGTAAAGAGCTTCAGTTAATATTCCATATCAAACATTAGAATGGGGAAAATGTGATCTCAGTGACATGGACCATATGGTTGTTGGTGCCAGATGGGCTGGTTTGAGTATTTCAGAAACGTCTGATCTCATGGGATTTTGACTCAAAACACATTTTGACCCTTCACATATCAGGGGCACATCAATGAATTCACTTGTGTGAGCTAGGCGTGTGTAGGCTGTGTAGAGGGCATAATGGTGCTTGTAGAAGATATAGAAGGAGCTGGGAATAGATTTAATTTAAGAAAGGCATGGATTTCTTTTAAGAAAAGAATGTGCTTATGTGTGTCTGTTCATGTAAAGAAGAAACAAACTGCATAATGAATGTGGGACTAAATTAATTAATTAATTCATTCATTCCTTTATTTTCAGTAACTTCTTTATTCTGGTCAGGGTCACAATGGAACTGGAGCCTATCACTGGAATGCTGGACATAAAGCAGGAATACGCCTTTATGAAATGCCAGTCCATCACAAGGCACCATGCAGTCAAGATTTTGGTAGGTGGGAGGAAACTGGAGAACCCAGAGGAAACCCATTGTGAGTAGCAGAACTCCATACAGACAGTAACCTGAGCTCAGGACTGAATCTGATCAAGTCTATGAGGCAACAAAGGTAACAATGCTACCTGCTGTAGACCATGTTGTACCTGGTTGAGCCAATTAAACACACCTGTGCTTTTCTGATTTCTGATAAGACTGATGCGGAGATTCATTGCAGAGAAACCAACGAGAGAGATAAAAGAGTTTAATTCTGAGTATATATTCACTGTAGATTGACAGTAAATATAAAGCTTCCACATTGGCAAACCATGGCTTAAAAACTGAATCATTCTCTTACTCAAGGAATGAATAAGTAGCAATATTCTAAAAACAGTGTGGAATTTTGTCCCACTCTTGCAGATGTGCAAGAATTTCATTATCATGAACATAATCTCATCTCACCACCTGCATAGCTACATGAAGCTACAGAGTAACACTAAATTAAGGCTTTATATAGTTTCATTACAGAGAGAAGCCTGCCAATCCTAGCTTCTCTGTATGAATGCATGCCTTTGTCAGTTTGTAGGAGACTGATGGAAATAATGTCCCCTTTTTTTTTTTTTTTGTAATTTATGTGAGTTTGATTGGCTCAGCCAGCTAGAGCTACAGCATCCATAGCTACAGAATAACATCACATCACTGAATCCTTCTGGAGAACTGTGATTATGAGAAACAGACACCTTGCTTTGACCTGGACATTTTGCTGGTGTGGTGCACAGCATAACTCGACCCATGACAGCTGGAATTGGCTAGCACTCATCTAATGTCCTGTTTGACAGAGGTACTGGACCCTTCCCTGTTTAGGTCTGCCAGTTTGCCCATCTGTACCATTACATAAGACTCTTCAAGGCAATAGGCGTTGCCTTTACACTCTGCCATGTCTTGTTTAATGACTTCCACATGAAAAGGGGAAATCACCAGTGAATGCAATGCCTACAAAACATAATTTACCTCTTATTACCAGGGAATAATTACCATCAATGTGGCATTCACACAGTTTGTTTCATTGGGTTGTTTATTCACCTTTTAGTATGAATTATACAAAAATAGCATGTTTTGAACCAAACCAGCTGTAATACACAAGCACATTACAAAAACTTTCCAGTGTATGCCTTAAACAAAACACACACACAAGCTTAGACTCTTGGAGCCATAATATCAAACATTTAATGAATAGAATCTGCACATAAACTAAAGGTCCCACTGGAGCTGTGCATTTTAATGTTTGCAAAGTTGCATTTTAATATAATATCTGTGATTAATATGTCTGCTTATGACTTGGGAAGAGTTTATCTCTTCAGAGGAATGAGTTACTGAACCAAGGTATCCCTGTAGAAGCAGCAATAATAAGTATTTATAGAAGAACAGTGTGGACAGTTGCCATCACACACAGGCTATCTATTGTTATACATTCTATCACTTATGTCCATTACACTGTATGTGATTTGTTAATATGTGCTGAATGTATAGCTTTGCTTAGTGTATTAATGTTGTTTGCTGTAGCTCTACAATTTCACCTCGGAGATCAATAACGTACATCTATCTATCTATCTATCTATCTATCTATCTATCTATCTATCTATCTATCTATCTATCTATCTATCTGTTTGTCTGTCTGTCTGTCTGTCTGTCTGTCTGTCTAATTAAATATAGTAAAGATTTCAGAAACTGAAACATATCATTAAGAAAGAAATACGTTTTGTCCAAAATGCCCTGTTTCTCTGGGAGTTTTGTGTACTACATTTGGCCTGGGGGAAAATATGTCAAATGTTGCAATTGTTGACTTCTGGGGAAAAAAAAAAAAATAATAAACATGAAAAATTGGTTTTCAACCAATTTTAATAATAAATAGATATGAACAACAAATAATAAATATGTTTGACCAAAACAACATTTTTAACCTTAACTTGTCTGCAAAGCTCATGTTAGGTAAGAAGCCAGTGGTCAGTGCTGTAAGTCTGCCTAAAACCTTACTAGCTAAAACCTTGCTAAATGTGCTTTTCTCACAATATCATAAATGCTTTTTGGAGAGCTGTGTGCTGTGACAAAACAAACACAAAATTAATCTATTCCGTTTATAATCTGATATCACCTCTCTAAAAGTCTTTGAGGCTCTTGCACCTTCTCATGATCATCATCAAAACATTGAAGAGTGCTTACAAATGCTATACACATGACAATTGACAAAGTTTTTTAAAAAATGTTTGAATGACTTAGTTAAAATACATTCATAAGAAAAAAATTAGAACAGATCTGAACTTCAAAATGCAAGAGGGAAAGATATTTCAGATCAGGAAAATCTTCAGAACTAATGGCACTTGAAGTTTAAATTTCATCTTCCTAAGTGGCTTAACTATTATGGTGTTGAGGCTTTAAATGTTAGGATCGCATCACATCTTAGACATCATTTTTATGTAAGTCTTTGTGATGTGTCTGATGGCAAAAACATGGCACAGTGTTCCTCTAACACTGACTTCCTCTGCACTAAAAACGAATCCCTATACAGACTTTTTTTCTGTCAAAGCATGGCCCTGAGAGCTGTAGTTTTATAAGTTGAAAGATTGCTTGAGTAATCACTTCATTGTGTGTACTTGAGAATAAACAGAGTCCCAAACAAATACCGTCCAGATATCTCAAGCTTATGAAGAAACAAAGAATATGGGTTTATCACAACATGTGTTTATCCTTTACTTTTATAGTTATCATTTATCGCATCTTGTTTAACAATTTCTGGACTTGCACATATCAGCTGTGCAGTGATTCTAAATAAAAAGTTTTAAACTATGACCTAAGTAGGACTTAACACCGCATTACATGTGTTTAAAGTATGATATGCCTTGGGTTAGTGACACTGACATCAAGTTCAAGTTCAAGTGGTTTTATTGTCATTTCAACCATATACAGCTGGTACTGTACACATAAAATGAAATGCATTTCTATAAACACATTTCTATATAAAGTGCACATGCAGACATGTGCTAAAAACACAGGACAGTACAATACAACTAAAACACAACAATAGGCACAGTAAGTGACAGTGTAGCACCGAACAATACACAATTTTAGTGTGGAAGTGTTTGATATAAAAGGTAGTACAGAAGATAGGTGCCAAGGAGTAACAATATAATTTTAAAATGGTATAAATGTAAACATAACATGCTGTGACTGAGTTTTCAGCAGATTAGCTTACACCAAATAGGGACATCCGGTAAAGTGTGACAATAAATTAAATACTATATTTTTATAATCAATTCAACATAGAGGATTTGTACTGTTCTAAAAAGAGTAATGAATGGGTAAGTGGAGAGGAGGTGTGTAAAATGCATTGCTGTACTGTATGTTTCCCAGTTCATTCCTTACATATTAAACAACACCAGCTGCTCCAATGTTAGGTCATTATCTGGCTCACACTTATACCACAGTCAGAAATCTGTGTAAAATTTTTTATAACTACTTCCTTATGATCCGGTTTAAATTTGTATTTTTCACCCCATATGGGTTACCATTCTGTCATAGGGCACCATGCACACAGACATGATCAGATAACAGTGCTGGATGCAGTATGGCTTATTTTCAATATGGACATCATTTAAGACCATCTGAGGTCAGAATAGTGAATAACTGTCATGCCTATTGGGAAAACTCCACCCTTTTCTTGCTCTTAAGTTTACAGTTATCTTCCTCTGCATTTCAGTATTAGCTCTTAATTTATTACAAATGCTTGACTCAACTCTGAATATACCCCCTGCTCACTAGAATAAATGGGAGTAAGCTATGAATGCATAGAGTCATCAAATGACACCAAATCTGGTTTTCTCTGTACCATAAGGCATCATGTGGAGTCCATCTGTAGCTCCTACTGTAAACACAAGGGCATTAAAGAAGGCCAGGACGCACTATGTGACATACAGTATGTGGAGTTTTCCTACATCCTTCCATACAGTACATCTCCTGTTTAATGCCTCTCTCTCACACACACACACACTTCCGGGTTTCCTCTCTTATAAACATGCATATGCTGTATATACAGACACACATACAGTACACCTCCCCCTGGCACTATTTCATATTTTTCCAGCTTTCCACTCCTCCTGTATAAGCAAGGCTTTCCCAAACAGGAGGCAGTGTTCAGAACTGGCCACAGCACCAGTTCAGCCAGGTTGGCTTTAGATACGAAATCTCTGATTGTGTTGAATCAGTGAGCAGCCATTTCTCTAAAGTGGAGCTGCGACAACACAAACCTGAGCACAGCACAGGTGGCTGAACTGAAAATTTTGCAGTCCAGGATTCAGTGCATATTGTGTCATGTGACCCAACAAACTCGTACCCAAAGCCCTGTGGCTTTAGTAGACTTCTCCAGGTTTGTGTGGAATGTAGTAAACAATAGCCCACCAACCCGCAACCCCTGAGGTGCAAGGCAAGAATGCTAACCACTGAGTCACTGTGCCACCAAATTTTTTTCAGGTTTAGGGAGTTTTTTTCAGACAATATTTTTAATCGTGTATAGGGTTGTAAGATTAAGCTTATTAGACTTCAATGTATTACTTTTTTGGAAATCTTTAACTTAAATTTTATTAAAGAACAAGATCTTTACCAAAAGTTTATTGAAATAAACTTATTTTATAACATACAGAATATAATGGTTAATATGCCCCTAAACCCTAAATATTAAGCCCTAATATTAACCACACTGCTGAACCCGACTCTCATCCTCAGTCTCTCTGTGGTAAATGTATATTTTGTATACTTTTCTAGCCACAAGACTCAGAATCATGATGATGCAATCTGATTGTTCTATGTACACTCAGCACAAGACAATTCCTTAAACACCAAGACTCAGACTCAGTTAACTTTTCTATGCATGATGTAGAGATTACGTCGTTGCAAATAGTTTTGTTTGAATCAGTTAGCGGTACGGAAACAAGATAATTTAGCGTGTTTGGCGACTGGCTTCAGGAAAAGGTCTGTGGTTTGTTAAATGCTTTGTCAGTCAGATAGCCTCAAATAGTCCAAATTTGGCTAAACATACCACACTCTATAGTGAATGCTAGATGTCTGACTTACAAGACTACATAAACCCTCTCTTTAAACTGTGTCCTTAGCCCTAAGTGTATATATATATATATATATATATATATATATATATATATATA
>JAFFST010054302.1:18542-38871 GCA_022414735.1 Noturus placidus
TAAAACCATTAGTGCCTGGGAGGAGGAATTGGGTCTGGAGCTTGAGGATGATTACTGGGGCAGAGTGTTAGATAATATACGGACCACCACCTCCTGTGCTAGACTTAGTTTCATACAATTTAAAGTGGTCTATAGAGTTCACCTCTCTAGAAGTAAACTGTCTAAAATATGTCCCAATGTTCACGACATGTGTGAAAAATGTAAACTTGTACACCGTGAAATCTGAGTCATATGTTTGCACTCTGTCCCAAACTACAGAACTTTTGGAATTCCTTTTTTAGGACTATGTCCAACATTCTTAGAATCAATTTGGAGGTCTGTCCTCTAATTGCCATCTTTGGTGTTTCATCTCAGTGTCAGCCTCTGAACCTTAGACAAGCTAGTGTTGTGGCCTTTGCATCGTTGCTTGCTCGGCGCAGAATATTGTTGTCTTGGACCTCTCCACAACCCCCCTCTATATCAGTCTGGCTTAAAGATCTAATGTTCTTTTTGAAACTGGAAAAAATCAAGTATAACATCAGAGGTAGCAAAGACTCATTTTTGGTAAAATGGCAACAGTTTATTACCCACTTCAAGGATGTACGCACCCTGGAGGTAGATTAAGGAGAGGTGGACGGTCAATACTATCCATCTTAACCCCCCCTTCTTGCACCCCTTTTTTTTATTTCTTTCTTTTCTTTTATTCTGTATGGGTTTATGAAAATAATACGAAACATATGTAATTGAATTACATGTACATGAATCATAAATAAATTACTCACATGTAAACATTCCTGGGTGGGAGGGGCTGTTATTGGGGTAAAAAATATTGATTCTGTATTGATATATTTTGTTGTACTCTGAAAAGTGTATGAGAATCAATAAAAAATATATTACTTTTTTTTTTTTTAAAAGAAGAGGGAAACTGCACTTCCCCTGGCATAGGGCTGAGTTCACTCCATTATTATAAAACCACAAATATGTTCTAAGTAAACATACTTACTGATCCCTTGTCTCTCATTTTCAACCAAAGTTGATTGTTTCCCCATAGAAAGGCATTTTTCTATCTTCACTTACCAAGGGTGATGCTGACTCATGGTAGACCTTGACCTTCATGTCAAATCTAATGAAGTCCCACTACCCACACTCTCCCTGTCCTCATCACAGACACTACACCACAACAGCACTGTTTTCCGACAACACAACATCACCATGGAGATCCTTTCACAGTCAGAGCAAGAGACTACTTTTCTGCAAACCTTACACTCTCCACATGGTTTTAAGCAACCTGTCAAACTATAAGATATACTGTCTCAGCAATGCACCCACATGAAAAAACACTGAAGCTGTTTAATGATCTCAGATATGATTTATACTTTAAGTGCTTGGTTGTAGTTGGTGTTATCTCTAAATCAAATACTCATACTGAACAAAAATGGATGAAAGCATTATGGAGTGCCATACACTCATGAACCAGATGTTCTCTTTCAGGCTTTGTCAAAGGAAATGTTCAGCAAGTTAACACTCAATTTGTACAATTGAGTTTCAGGGTCTCAAACAGACTTTCTAATCTGATTTCTGACACCAAACTGTATGACAATCTTGTCTAGGAAAACAAACTAAAAACAGTAACAGCCATTTTGAATGATGAACCTCTTTCAAACATCTTGGGATCAGTCAAACAAATGTCATATCACATATGAGGTGATTTGAGGATCCCAAGATTTGAAGCGGAAATTGAATTTTAGGAGTAATCTACATACTAGTATAGTTATATTAATACTAATATAGTTCCAACATGATATTTGATTTGATATATGGTGGGGCACAGTGGCTTAGTGTTTAACACTGTTGCCTTGTACCTTTTAAGGTTAGGGGTTCGAATTTCGAGTTTGCATGTTCTCCCCATGCTTCGGGGGTTTCCTCGGGTACTGTGGTTTCCTCCCCCAGTCCAAAGACATGCGTTTTAGGCTGATTGGCATTCCCAAATTGTTGGCACCCCTTCCAGGGTGTCCTCCGCCTTGTTCCCTGGAATAGGCTCCAGGCTCCCCACAATCCTGCATAGGTTTAGGATAAGCTTTATGGATAATGGATAGATTTGATGCTGTATATCTATTTGGGCAGTGCTGGAAGGAGGCTGCTTTTCTTTGATCATCACAGCCATTTTCTATGCTAAATTGTCTCTAAATGTGAATGTTTGTGCGTGTTTGCCTGCGATGGAGTGGTGTTCCATCCATTGTATATTCCTAAGCTCCAGATTCACTAAACAGGTTAATGAACATACATTGTTTGTTTGTTAGTTTGTATTTAACATGGAATTATTCTGTTTTATCGAACTGTTACAATTAACAATGGTATCCCTGAGCCAAACAATGTTTTGGAAGTGATTGTGGGGGGATTTACAGTAGATATTATATACACTTATTATATGCACAATGCTATACTGTAGTCTTTTCCTTGAATTACATCGTAGCCAAATTAGCGCTATAGCTTTAGCGTAAACTGAAAAACCCAACTTCAGATATCAAACGCTGTATATATTTGCTGATTAATTTGGTGTATGGAGAAATTTCCAATAAAAATGTGCACAGTTAAGGTTTGGGACAATTTGGATAATGCTTTGTATTATCTTAAAGCATTTGTTAAAAAAGAGATTTTGTGTGAGACATTTCAATTATGCATTCATTTAGAAGGGTAAACATACTCTTTATATTTGTCTTTGTCTTCTTTGTCTTTATATTTTTGAACTATAAAATGAGACAGATAAGTGTCTTACTTACTTACTACTTGCACCATTTCACTCTACATAGTACAAGATACCATGAGCACTTGTCTGACTTGCACTAATCATAAATCAAAATCCAGCAGAGTGACAAAAATCATTTCAACATGATGTCATAAATCAGCCTTGAAAATCCAACTATGGCTTCCCAGACTGAAAATAATGTTTTTGCAACACAGGAGCCTTCCGGCTTGTCATGGATGTCCCTGATGATTCCTCTTGAAGAGTTTTCATTGGTTCAATGTCAGTGTATCAGTGTGGATAGAGAAGGGAATTCCAATGTCCAACATTATCTCTCCTTATTCTCTTTGGCACCTTTCAGGCGCCACTGAAGGAGTGAATTCCATACATTTCCCAAATGAAATACCCCTAGAGATTAATCATAACCATGCTCATAGATTTGTCATTAGAAGAAACTCTTGAATGTTTCATCACTGTCTCCTAGATGTCTGAGAAAGTGAAGTCATATGTTGCGCTGACCACTTTGAGGTGGTTGAGGTATGTCTGGGGAAATATAGTCACAGGGTTATACAAAGTCATGAGTCAGAACATGAGTCTTGTTTTGACAGTGAAAACCTGGTTCAATCTGTATTTATGAGTATGTAGTATTACCTGTATTCCTTGTTTAAAGCTGAAACATCAGTCTAGATTTGGCTTTAAACCTTTCTGTGGAATTAATAAAATGTGCAGTTAAATCTGGATGAAGTCCTTTTGTTCCTTACAGTAATAAACCTTACACAGTATCTCTCAGTAAAGATATTGCAACCCATGGAACAACTGTAATCCAAGTAAACTCCCTTCTTGGTTGAATCCAGATGTGCACTAGGCCAAGGGAGCTTATGCAATTTGCATTAGAAACTGTTCTGTAATGGACTTAGAAATATAAGAAGGTGATTATGAGGGCTTGGGTTTCTGTAAAACTCCCAAACACGGGAGTCATCACACTGTACTAATTTCTATGCAGGTGGTTCATAAACCCCAACTTCAAATCCATACATCAACCTCACCTTGATCTCTATATGTTTGATATTGCATTGATGTGCAATGTACAAAATATGGTTTGCAACTGCTTGTGCTGGAATCATAACTAATACTGTATATATGATCCCATAAAATGTTACGTGTTGCTTGTTTTGTGCACCTATTCCTGGTCTATATAAGAACATTGCAGGACACTGAAGTGTTCTTAGTCTCATTTAGTACCAAGAGGAATCTTTGTTGTTGAAATGGCAGGAAAACATAGCTGACCAACAGCAGTAGTGGTTTGATCCATCCATCCATCCATTATCCATACCGCTTATCCTACACAGGGTCATGGGGAGCCTGGAGGTTTATCCCAGGGAACTGTGGGAATAAGGCAGGGGACACCCTGGACAGGGTGCCAACCCAACACAGGGCACAATAGCACACACATTCACACCCCCATTCACACACTACAGACAATTTAGAAATTCCAATCAGCATTTCAGCCTACAACACATGTCTTTGGACTGGGGAGGAAACTGGAGTACCCAGAGGAAACCCTGAAGAATGGGAAGTACATGCAAACAATATGCGCACACAGGGCGGAGCCAGGATTCGAACCCACAACACTGGACGTGCGAGGCAAACATGCTAACCACATGCCTTCACCCCAATACTGGCTCTCACATTTTCAAATTCATAAAAATTCACACAACTCAATTAATAGGAAGATTAAATTTAGGAGTTAGCATTTGTACCTTACAGCTTTTGTATGAAATTGTGTGAACAAAATACAATCACAAATTCATCCGAATTGCTCATGAGCTCAGGCTGACATCTGTCTCTCTCTCTCTCTCTCTCTCTCTCTCTCTCTCTCTCTCTCACCTCTGTCCTTAATGTTCCACATATATATATATATATATATATATATATATATATATATATATATATATATATGGAACATCTGTGCATTTCCACGATACAGTCGGACTATTTTTAATTTCATTGTCTTTCTCTTTCAATGCACATTATTGTTTTCCTCTTGGAAATGTGTAAAGCAGGCAGACAAACTAATGACAGTTTAATAGTTGAGGGAAAGGAATTTAATTAAGATGGGAATTGTGAGTCACATTAAATGTTATTTGGTCTTTTGGTCTCTGTTTGGTTTCTTCCTTTAGGAATGGGAACCCTGTTATGAAGCTAAGAACAGATATCTAAAAGACCTCTTCTGGAACCATTTTTGTGTTTTTCTATTTTTTCTGCTTTCCCAAAATGAGGTCTGGAGATCCCAAGCTGTCTATGAATTTCTTTAAAGCAGCACTGATGCAGATCTTGATCAACCACTTAATATCAACTCATCGGTAGAGTGGGTTGTCCACTAATCCACTAATCGTGGGGTTGGTGGTTCGAATCCCGGCCCGGGTGATCCCATGCTGAAGTGTCCTTGGGCAAGACACTGAACCCTAAGTTGCCCCCAATGGCAAGCTAGCACCTTGCATGGCAGCTCTGCTACCATTGGTGTGTGAGTGTGCTCTCACTTCTAAGTCGCTTTGGATAAAAGCGTCTGCTAAATGAATAAATGTAAATGTAAATATGTATAAATGATGTCAACTTTAATTCTAAGGCAAATGTAATGAAACTAAACAAAAACACACACAGTCGAAGTGGTTTTCCTTTTGGGGGTCTAAAATCTAGGGATTAGTCCATCCATCCATCCATCTTTAACCGCTTACTCCTTTTCAGGGTCACGGGGTGTTTCTAATAAATGAACCTGATTTTATGATTTTAGTTATTTGTTATATAACATGACTACACTGCTGGGAACCCAATTTTTTAGACAACAAATTACCAGTAGAGACAATTACAGTTTCCATTAAAACCAATACAATTGCCATTAAAACCATTATAAATTTTATGGTTTCTATTGTTTGTTTGTTTTTCAGCAGGGTAATGTTTGAAAAGTTGGATTATAATAATCTCAATCCGAGGTGTATACCGACGAGTAAGTTCTTCACTGTGAAAGTTGTGCTTGGTTGAAATAAAGTTCGAAAAGCCAGCTATATGAAAATATGATTGATATGATGCTTTGCAGTGCGCAGAAATCTTTTGGGGGAGATAACGTGGGAGACTTGTCTTATCGTCAGACTTTGAGGAGGAGACATGGCGTGCGTCAGTGGGAATGTGGGAACGGTGCAGGGCCGGATAAAGGTGGAGGTCCACGGCTTGAGCCCGGGAGTCAGATTTCAGTGTTTTTGAGGGGGCAGATTGAGCTGAGGGTGAACTGAGGCTGTCTTTGTTCAGGAGCAGCTCCTGAAGGTGCGGAGCAGAGCACAGTAGAGCGGAGCAGAGCGCGGAGGCTCACTCACTGCGCCAGCGGGGAGACACACAGCGCCTCACGGCTTCTGCTTAAACCTGAGCGCGGAGACATGACTCCTGGAGATAGGTGAATTTAATCAATACCTCTTACGATTTCTGTTCATTTCGTTTTCTCAGAGGATGTTTCTCATGCCATCTCTCAACTCCTCTCCTGTCACCAGACTGCCGCCCTGGTGCTGTTTGTTCCTCGTTGCTTTGTGGCTTTTCCATCCAGCCGCCGCGTTCCAGCTGCAGGACGGTATGCCACTTTTCACATTTTAGCAGAACAGAGACGGTTGTATGATTCTTTCATGTGCTTTGCCTATGTGGATGTGTTGAGAACGATATAGTTTGAAGCTGAGATAGAGAAACACGTTTAAGAACATCCTGGCTGCAACTTTGACATGATGCCCAGTTGAATGAATGAATGAATGAATGAATGAATGAATGAATGAATGCCATTTCCCCAAATATTTTTGATCGTTTCTGTTCACTGACATAAAAGGACTCAGATATCTCACTCAGAATACCTTGTCACGTGTCATGTTTGTTATAGAGGTTGTTATGGAGATGATGCGCAATTGCGCACAGTGCGTCGTTTTCCCTTGTGCTTTGCGCAAATGTTTTGAGAACTTCATCAGCATCATTCCCAGTCCTGATCCTGGAATACCTTCATGTACTGCATGCTTTAGTCTTTCCTCTAACACACCCACTTCGACTCTGTTAATTAGCTGAATTGGTGAATCTGGTGTGCTAGGATTTGGCATGGTCACATTGAGTCAGTAAAGTAAAGCTTTAAAAGATTTAGTGCTTTTATTACTACTGCAGTACATTATGATTAAGATGATGGCCCATTCGTTCATGCTGTGAGTTATGAAGTTAGCCATGGATGGTGCTGATGTAGCACGGTACGGTGTGTTTGTAGCTGTAAGCAGCACTGAGGTTTCCTCAGTGTGGTGTGTACAAATATAATGATGTATTCCTTATCTAAAATTGAAACGGTTTTCATCATAATTTGATACTTTTTGCAAATTTGTAACATGAAATGTTGCAAAGCATAGGGGCAGGGTATATTTTCTGTAAATATGGTCCTTTCTCATTTCAATTGGTTCAACTTTTAGAAGAGATTAGGTAGACGGACAAACCCTCTTTATCTGCTTCGTACATTTATAGCATGTGGCAGATGCCCTGTTCATATCTTTCAGAAGTGAATGGACATTATATTTATTTATTTTTTATTTTTTGACAGAGTTTGAGGGTGAAAGGCCTTGCTCAAGGGCCAGCAGTGCTGGAATTTGAACATGTGACCTTCTGAGTATTAGCACACTGTCTTAACCACTGAGCTATCCCTGCCCTGAATACTAATATCTGATGAGCTATTCGTCTTGCTCTGATCAGCTACCAGCTGCCAAACCGAGCTAATTAAACAATCTTTACCAGCTTAAGCCATCTTCCAGCTTGTCAAATTTAATCAGTAAAGGTTTCAAATAGTCTGATTGCCATACATGCTTGTTATTTTCCTACAACAGGTAACTTGTCTATGATGCAGCATTAGTAGGAGGAATTTGGAAACTGTTTCCTTTCTACTAGCACTTATCATAAAGTAAAAAGATGGTCTACTAGTTTGACCAACTTGACATGTGTTTTGTCTGATAGCTGGTAAGACAAAGCCGGATGTAAATTAATCATGCAACCAGAGTTACCTAGGGTTGCACCTTTTCTGTGACCATCATTTAGAAGACGAATTGAAGATGTGATTGTAGACTGATATATCATCCTTGTATGCATGTCTCAAGGTCAATGGCACTGAAAGACATCCTATGATTTTAACTACAAATTACCTCTGTAATGAGTGATGGGTGGCCAAATGTAGTCCATGCATCTGTAGAAATAGCTAGCAAATAGCTGTTATGCCAAAGAGTGGGGACTATATACCTGTAATAACCCATTAAGCATGACATTGCATACAAACGCTGGAGTGTTTTCAAACTGTAAAATAATGTTGTGAGCTCATAGCAGACCCTGTGACTTATCACTGGCTCCTAAATGGAGCATGCCAAGGAATCACATATTTTGACCTTACCATACTTTGATAGCAAGACTGTTATGATGGAAGTGCTGGGAAAACATTTTACCATTGATACAAATATTGTAAATTGGCATCAGTTTGTCTCTTACGTTGGTGACAGAGTTTCTAGAGCACGATTTCCTGATTTACATACTGAGAAATTGTCTTCCTGGTGTATTTTAGGTGCAATACATTTAAAAGACAGATTTGGAGTGAATACTTGGTTGAGGTGAGTGGGGGTGACTGATTTTTTTTTTTTTTTACTAGCTGCCTAACTATTGCTATTCGGCTAATACTGAATGGATGCTGGGTATTGTAGTATTAGTGCACTGATTGGTGAAAACACAACAATGGTACAAAATTGGAAATTCCGTTAAAATGGTTAGATGTGGAGAGTTGCAACACTGTGCTACAGAATACTACATGATGTGAGGGCTAAAACACAATGAACCATGCTGTTATATGAAAATAATGCACAACAGGGGGATTTATTAACACCACAAAATGATTCTTTTCCAATAACAGCATGCCCCAAAATGTTTTATTCCTCTTATACCAATGATTACAACTTTTTAATTTATTAATGAAAACCACACCATGCTTTTTATCCATTTATAGTTACACTTAATGTTGTGGAAGTTAAAGTAGCAAGAGAAGTTAGTTCGTGTTATCACTTACATTATAGCAGCTAGAAACAGTCCTTCCCTCAGCAGCTTCTGAAAGTCTTGAAGATTCTCTTCCTCCTCACAGAAAACTTTGATTATATGTTTGATAATCAACATGTTTTTTAATCTGTTTATTATTAGACACAAATTATGTGGACCATTAGCCATACACATCACTGCAAATGACTTACTGTAGAATCAATAAAGTATAGAATATGTGCATTAGTCTACAATTTTCATCATTTGAAATACAGCCAGAAGTATTCTCGAGCCATGCTGTTAGAGTAAAGAAATCAGTGCCTTCTGACCAATCAGATTTGAGACTTTAGCAGTGCTGTGGTTTTAACTATGTTGAAATGATAGTTTTATGCTGAAATGTTTCCTCGACAGTTTTTGTGACTTTATTGATTTTGTGCATCCATCGTGGAGAGGTTTTGATGATAGAGCTTATGGAAATGAAGTCATTGTGTCAGTATATGCATGATAGAACTGTACTATTGTATGGTTGACATTTGACTTCTGTAGTTTTATGACTCATCATGCAGGAGAACACAGCCAGCAGTGTTGTGTATTTGCCAGGCAGCCCATTTGAGGACAAATATTTCCAGCCACAGCTGTAAACACACATGAAATAAAGCCGTTGCTGTGGAAACCACATCGCTGTGTATTCGCAGGAATGTGAACTCTTTTCTAATTCAAATGATTGTTTGATTCGCATGTTTGAGGTCTGCTGTAGTGTTAATGGTAATTCACACTGTCTGCTCGGTGTGTGGTCAGTGAGTAGTGAATCAGTTTTGCAGTCAGCATATTGAAGTTTTCAAAGTACTGACCTGTTGCTCTTGGCTTGAAGTAAACCCACAGCTGTCTTATCAGCAAAACCTTGAACCTCTTGCACTGTATATGTTCTACGGCTGAAATGTCCTCATTTGACCCTCCTCAGAGAAGTATTTAAACAGACATTTAGAAGGAGGTACCTTTAGTACTTCTGCTCTATGTCTATGAATTTGCCTTAGCAAATGGATGAAAGGCTTTATTTAGTATATCAGTCTCAATTAAGTCTCATTCAGTTTTGGGGGTACCCATATTCAGCGTAGAATCTATTTGTGACGTCATGCTCCACAGTAGTTACTGGCTCATATTTAATTAGACACTCAGAGCTTTAAGAATGTGCAGTTTTTCATAAGCATGTCTTTTTTTTTAACCTAGCCTAGTGAGTTTAAATGGTTTATTTGTTTGTGTTTAATTTTATTGTGGCAGTTGTAGTCACTATACACCACACACAGAAACCTAACAGTGTCCTGACTAATCTTATACCAGGCTTTCTGTCATATCCTGCCCTAAACGTTCATCTTTCAAACTGTGTCTGTTAATCATGTTAAGACTACACTTCAAAGTCAAAGCCCTCATTGAATCCTAATTGGAGTTCAGGTAGAATTTTTTTTAGTAGACTAGCTGGATTCAAGGGCGTAACCATGGTATGGACATTGGGGGGGGGGTCCAAGCGCTAACCCCAACCCCCCCGCGCGCAGCCTAACTTCCAAAATTTGATACTGAAAATTTGCATATTTTGAACATAGTTTTAGGATTGCAGTTACTGTTTGAATTCACGTGGTTTCTGAGTGAGAGAAGCTCCCACAGTATGGGAAAACTGCTAAAATATGTCACCGATCGAGCTGCTAAAATATATCACCAAACTTGCGTTGAGTATAGGCGAAACCAAGTGTGTAATTGGGGGGGGGGGGGGCAATTTTCCTTAACAAACGTGAATATATTAAAAAAAGAATAGACAAAAATAAATACATAAATAAAATTAATAGAATAGATAAAGAAAAAACAGATCTGTTGGAAGGACAATTAAAGCGGAACTTATAGAAAATATTTTCTCCTGTATATTGGGGGGGACAGATTGGTATTCCTCAACATTAGGGGGCTCACGACCACCCCCCCGAAAAAAAAAAAATTGCATGGTTACACCAATGGCTGGATTACATATTCATGTGATTTTCTCTTAGTAGGAGAAAAAAATCAAAGGTCAAAATGATTGGCGAATCAGCATGCAAATTCTGGAAATTGGAAGAATAAATCATTTTCTTTGTTAAAGTAACTTCACAAAAACCTTATTATGTCATAACCTTCTGATTGATGAAAATATTGTGATGTACATTTGCACTCTTTGAAAAGAAGATTCCATCTAGCACTTTAAATGGTTCTTTAGTTAGGCACTATAGAGTGGAACCTTTTCTGAAGAGCAAGAGCCCTTCATCATAAAAAAAAATAAGCCTGGAAGAGTCTTTTATATAACAGTGTAAATTTTAATTAAATAAAACATACAGTTGACCATTTATTTGTTGAGGGCCAACATTGGCTCCCTTCAAGCTATAGTATTCAAACTCACAACCTTTTAGCCACTATCACAGAACCGTAATGCATTTCCTAAAGCCATTATGTTTTGCTAATTACTGGCAGGGGGTAAAAAGGTCTGGGGATTTTTAAATAAATTTCTCCAAAATGGCAAATTATAGATCAGGTATGACATTCTCATTTTAAGACTGCTAGAAGGTATAAAGCTGGAAATGTCTGGCCAGCACAAACCAGGCACTGATTGAAAATCTCACTTGCAACTAGTGAGTTGGTTGATTGGCATGTGTTGGTATCAGGCTTCACTGACAAAACTTCCAAAAAGTGGTTAGGGGTAAAACAATCAGCCTTTTTTTTAAATAAACAAAGACCGGTGTGTGTCAGCCAAAAATAGCTTGTACTCTGACTGTGGTATTAGGTTTCTCAAAGACATTTGGAAAAGATAGAGAATCACTTATCAAAATGAAGAACTGGATACAAGCCCTTGACCTTTAATTTTTTTTAAATGATATTGTATTTCTTTGAGCAGGTCAGACCATGGTGAACCACATTTCGAACACATATGACAGTATTTGGAGCTTCTTAATGTTAGTTTACTATTTGGTGATTTACATTTTTTTTAACCTGGTTATGGTGCATGGTTCCTATGAGTGGGTTTTTGGATAGTAGAAAAAGATGTGAAAATGAAGTAATGTTATACAACCAAAATTCCGAAAAAAAAAAAAAAAGTTGGGACAGTATGGTAAATGCTAATAAAAACAAAGAGGAGTGATTTGTAAATGTACTTTGACTTGTATTTAAATAAAAAAAAAATGTATAAAGACAATGTATATCATGTTTGACCTAATCAACTGCATAGTTTTTGATAATAAACATTTATTTTGAAATTGATGCATGCAGCACATTCCAAAAAAGTTGGGACAGGGTTAATTCAGGACTAATAGTGATGTGACAAGTTGAAATAAGAAGGTGATTTGAAACAGGTGAGGCAATCGTCTAATCATAGTATATAAGGAGCCTCCAAAAAAGGCCTAGTGCTTCAAGAGCAAGGATGGGTTGAGACTCGCCAATCTGCCAACAGATGCATCAGCGAATAATCCTACACTTTGAGAATAACATTCCGAAAAACAAATCAGTAGGATTTTGGGCATTTCACCTTCTATAGTGCACACTATTATTAAAAGATTCAAAGAATCCGGTCAAATCTCGGAGCATAAAAGGCAAGACCAAAAACCATTTCTGAATGCGCGTGATCTCCAATCCCTGAGACGTCACTGTCTTAAAAACCATCACGAGTCTGTAATGGAGATCCTGACATGGGCTCAGGAATACTTTGGTAAACCTTTGCCAGTCAACATCTTCCACCGCTACATCCACAGATGCAAGATAAGGCTTTACTAGGCAAAGCAGAAGCCTTCAACACTGTCCAGAAGCACCACCAACTTCTCTGGGCTCAGTCTCATCTGAGATGAACAGTAGCACAGTGGAATCATGTTTTGCGGTCCGATGAGTCAATATTTCAAATCGTTCTTGGACCAAACAGCCGTCGTCTTCTCCGGGCCAAAAAGGAAAAGGACAGGAAAAGAATGGGGGAAAATTCCGCTTGCTAAACTTAACCAACTGGTTCCTCCAGTGCTTAGTTAAATGCCTAGTAAGTGTTATTAAAAGAAAAGGTGATGTTACACAGTGGTCAGTCCACTGTCCCAACTTTTTTGGAGTGTTTTGCAGATCAGATTTGAAATGAGTGTATATTTTCAAAAATAAATTCAATTCACAAAGTAAAACATCAAATAATATGTTAATAATGTGTTATCAATATACTACAGGGAGAACTGAATTTTCAGATAACTCTTTTTGTTTGGGTTTATTTATTTTTGCATTTTCCCAACTTTTTCAGAATTGGGGATGTATGAACATCATGTATCACAGTACACCTCAAACACAGCTGTTGAAGCTGTAAATAAACAGTTAATGTGATGTGTGAACCCAGCTGTGTTTAAGTTTCAACATTATGAATCAGTATAGGATGTACAAGAGCGAGATTTTCCTCAGCAGCACAGAAATATATTCCTTCAGTTTCTGGAAAAAATGAAGCAGAGGATGCAAGCGTATCCAGAGGAAGTCTTCAATGGAGTACAAACATGGGCTGTAGAAAAAAAGACTCATCTTTTTTTTTCCCAGTGAGTCCTAGAGAACAAAAAAGCCTTTTAGTGAAGCTGAAAATTGGAAAATTATTTCTGTATTTCATTTGTTCTATGTTACTGCTCATTATACAGACCCCATATTATTTTTTTGCACCTTGCGAACAGTTTCTGATTTCCTGTTGGCTCTCAGAGTGCATGCATTCTTGGTTTGTAGTGGCCTAAGCGATGCCTAAATAGTGCGTTAAGTTCATCTGCTTAGCATCTGCTCATTTACCATAGTAGTGTCCTGCTCTAGAGACATCCTCCTTCACAGAAAACCTGTACCATCTGGAGCAGACGATATGTTAGTGGTGCTGCACCATCTCAAAGCAATACCCATTAAGTCAGACTGTTTGCTCATAGCTAGGCCATGTATTTTGGGGTTGTATACATTACAGAAATGCTCAGGCAAATGGAAATCATAACAAAGCATTTTACAAGCAACATATCCTCCTGTTGTCAAGCACAAATGGTGACTGTTGCTATTCCACTCCCTGCTGGTTGTGTGATCTCAACAGGAACATCCAAACAATAGCTCAGGAAACACAGTACCATGCGAAGCTGCATGGTAGGGGAACTGATCGAAAATGACAACATATTTCCATGTTGATATGATGACTATTGAGAAAAGTAAAACAAAAGAGTGTGACAGAGTTGTTCCATAATTTGCATGACCCATCATAGCCAGTGGAAATATAAATGCCATGTACAGCTTTGGCAAAGTACTGAGGAAATTGTATTAGGTAAAGAAATGTCACGGGAAAGACATTATATTCTGTTGGTAATTGCTTAAATATATCAATTTCAGCACTAAATACATTATACATTGCCATCATGATTGCAGCTCTTTAAAAACAAAATTGTATCAATATTATGAAACAACTACCATCGTTGGTATTGCTAATTGGAGACAATCTACAAATCCCTCAAAAATAGAAATATCCATGTATGCTTCCAGGCTGTCACTCCTCACTCTTGTGACTACATAACTTTCCTATAAGCTTCACTACATTTACTCAACACCACTGCGTCCGAAATCGAGTACTGTAACAGTAAGTACTACATTCGATTCAGTACCTACTGCTCGGCTGTTTATGCAGTACTGATCTACTGATCTAGTATATACTGATCAGTGTATGTGTGTAGTATGTACACAATCCGGACTGTGTTGTCATGTGATCTATCATCATGACCGCAAAAATTTATAGAGTCCACCAGATTAGAGCACCTGCACTGCAACTCTTTTTTTCTTGTTTAAACCTTCAACAAGTTAACAATTTACTCAGGTGTTGTTAAAGAAGTACGGTTTAACCACAAGGAACAAATTGTAATACCTAGCACTTATACTTAAAAAAGAGCCGACGGGTTGCCTTCCGCCATTTTTGATTCTGACAGCATTTTCACACTAGCCCCGTTGACTTATGGGATAGTACAGTGTCCACTGGCTTCTTACTGCAGAATCTCTCCGTATGGTCATCTTGGTATTTCTCACCTACTGTTTTATGAATACTGTGAATTCTGACATACTACTCCTTTGGCTTACTGTTTTTCTCCCAGTGTATAGTATGGTAGTAGCTATATTCAGACACTGCTAATATTTCCACTCCCTTAACGATACATTTTCTTTATGCTAAATCAAAGATTGAGTCAGAGAGGCATGGTGGTGAGAGTGTAGTGTTGCTGCTTCACAGTTCCAGGGTCCGCAATTTGGGCCTGAGCTTGGATTGTTGTCTATACATGAAGTTTTACATGTTCTCATTGTGGTTTCCTCTGGGTTCTGTGGTTTCCTCTTGAAAACATGCTAGTAGGTGGATTATCTACGAATGCTAAAATTTCTCCTAGGTGTGAGCGTGCATGTGATGGTCTGTCATTCCATCCAGGGTGTGATCCAGATCCACTGTGACCCTGACTAGGATGAATCTGTTACAGAAGATGAATGAATGAAAAGACTTCCATCAGTATTTAGTCAGTATTTAAGATGGAGGTTATGTAAGGTGTTATAAATTAAAGATGAAAAACAAGAGATTGGCATTGATTAATGGTTAAGGAGAATGAAATTCGTATATGATTATTTTGCATATTTTTTTTTTTTTTTAATAATTCACAAAATGTAGGGAATTTTATCTATATGCACTTTGTACTTTTATGGACAGTCGACAGTTTAAGGCACAGTGAAGTTGTCATACTCAGAGCTTGAACAGACATCAATCCATACGGAATACAGGGATATTTATGGGTTGTTTTTATCTTGTCTGGATGGAGTGACTATTTGGAAAGTTTTAGTTCACACTACACAATAGGGGAACTTCCAGCAGGTGTGCATGTTTTCAGATTGGCAGAGAAACAGGATATGACCCTGGCCACCTACGCTGAATCTACACATTGCTATACATTAAAGGCCGTAAAGTTTCCTCTGAAGTTTGCTGAGTCATTTGAAACATGAAAGAAATTACATTGGATGAAGTATAGGGTGCTGATAATAACAGAGAGGAAAGGGAAATGGTGGGAACAGATGTATGGGGTCTGCATTTCTTAAAGAGTTATGATTCGGCGTCTCTAGCATTCCATTAAAAAAATCACCTGATGTAGCACATCACAGTAAGACCTTCCAGTGCAGTAACATCTACATATTATTGCAATATTGTAATTAATCCGAATCTTAATCAAGATTTGGAAAACCGTCACATACTGTCTCGAGGGTGTGTGTTTTACTGCACCAGATCATTGTAGACACCGTGTCATGTGTTAGTTTAAGTAATGTCCATATATATATATACTGTATATATATATATATATATATATATATATACACAGTATCTCACATAAGTTTTTTGATAGATAGATAGATAGATAGATAGATAGATAGATAGATAGATAGATACTCTTCAGCTGTGTAGCATTTTTATGCAATTTTATGACATTACTGTAGGACTATGACAGGGGTGTCCAATCCTATCTGGAAAGGGCCGGTGTGGGTGCAGGTTTTCATTCCAACCAAGCAGGAGCCACACCTGAATCCACCTGTTTAATCAGTTGATCTTGGCTTTCAATAGAATAAAACTTGCACCCACACCGGCCTTTTCCGGATAAGATTGGACACCCCTTGACTATGGGAATGGCATTTCGATGCCATTTGATGCCATGGCCTTGTGGAAAAATCTCTCAGTCACTTTTATGTAACCTTATGTTGATGTAATGTTCTTCTCAATAAAGTCAGTAACACTTGCTAATATTTCTTTACTTTTTATGTTATATTTACCTTCCTACTGAAATCATTTGTTTTAGCAGCTAATCATTGCGTCCCTCTGTTGTTTGATTAAACAGAGGAACAGTTAACACTTAACTAAATTTAACAGATAAGCCTATTGTAGAAGGCTGCTGCTGATTCTTCAAGTTTGGGATATAGTCATGAGTCATTTAAAGTTCTAGAGTTTATATTTCATGAAATGTAGTCAACAGACAGAAGCCAAGTCCTGAAGTCATGATTAAAGCTTAAGTAGTTATGTGGTTTGTCAGCAGACATTAATAATGGCTTGTGAATGAGCATTTAGGAAGAGTTGTTAGAATATTTTCTGTTCCCAGGCAAAAATCAGTTCCATTTGTGTCCTTGCAGTTGCCTTCTGTGTTGCATGGATTATACCTAAGAATCAAAAGTGGTCCCAAGTTTCCTTTTTGGCTATATATAGCTCATTCCATAATAAACTGTATTGTCTTAATTTGCTTGGTGTACCTGGAAATGTCTCTAGTACACAATTGCGTAAAACTTAATGTTCTACCACACAACACTAGTTGTACTAATTTACTCCTATTGCCAACTCTGCATTTGTATTTGGAGAATATTTTTTTTTTTATTTGATTAGGCTGAGTGAATTATCTGTATACCGTGTGCTCTGTTTTGCTTTGGGTTTGTTTTTTTTTTTGTTTGTTGTTGTTTGTTTGTTTTTTAATAATAGTTCTTGATGCTTCCAAATGAAACTCACTTATATAAAACCAGGTGAAGAGATGTAGAGGAACCAGACTCAAAAGGGAACCCTATCCCTTCTGGGTGACACTGGATAGTCAGATATAGACTGGATAGTACAGTATATATTATTGCTCCTTTACATCTGTATACTAGAAAGTCAAACAGTACTAAGTGTGTTGAAAAGATGTTCAGTGTGAGCATTATACTATTTATAACTATGTCTTTATCAGCAACATAATTTATAGAATATTTAACGGGGATCACAATGCACACACATTTGAGGTATGTTATTCATACACTATTCATACACTTTGATTATTTTAATTGTTTTGCTTGAATATTTTGAATAATTAAAAGAACACCCCAGACTTGTATGTGTCACAATATTTAGAACTAAAATCATCAGACATTGTAGTCAGTACTGTACTGTTTTGAGTATACAGAGGAATGACATTTTTTTTTTCCCCAGGTAAACTACACAAATCTGTTTTGCTTACTAATAAAAAAAAAAAGCACTAAAATAATAAATTTCTTGTTTAAACTTATTAAACTGTGGAAATAGAGTTGTGGTCGGGTTAGAAGCAAATGCAGGAAGTTAATCTTCGATGACGGTGATTCCAACTGACATAAAGACAAACCCTGGAAAAAGAAAGCACTGGAAAGTTAAAACAGTACGGTCTGTAGCGGTAAAACACTGTTCTAGCACTGGACTTTTATTTACAGCATGCGCCTGAAAGTTTTAGTAAGTAGTAGCATCTGCAGGCTGTCACTTCATTCAAACCAGCTGGGTGACAGCACAAGTTTAACACGATGAGTGAGAAACTTTTTCCCAGACACTGTAACTGTATGAACAATACCTGCAAGCGAAGTGGGAAAGAGACTCGTCTCTGACTCATCTCTGAAAGGATTTTTGCTAGATCGATTTTGAAATTGTTTGCAAATGCTCTTTACCATCTACAAAAGAAAAAAAAAAACAGGTTGGCATAAATATTTATTGAAAAACCTACTGAGTTTAGAGTTTACTGGCTTCCTGTTCTATTATCAGTACAGTACAGAAAACTGTGGGAAAAAATTATTTTAGGTGACAGCAAGATGTGTAGATGGAATCTGATCCCAGTAGTTTTCCAATAATTTCACACTTCACTAGAATCCACCTCTAATAACTGCTACAATGAGAAATTCCTCTCACAGATGTGTGTGTGATGGATTTGTAGCATTTCTGCCTCCCAGCTCCTCAGCTTGATCCTGAGCTGGAGTTGCTGTCTGCATATTCTTCCCTTGTCTATGTGGGTTTCCTCAGGGTTCTCAGATTTCCTCCCACCTCTGAAAAACATGACAGTAAGTGGATTGGCTATTCTCGTATGTGTGGACTGTGTCCTGTGATGGACTGACGTCCCATACAATGTGTATCCCCGACTCACACCTGGTGTTCCTGGGAGCCACCGTGACTTTGAACAGGATGGTGTTTGGTAAAGATGAATGAATGAATGAATGCTGGCCAAATACATAGTGGATGTGATGTGAAGTGAATTTAGAGATATGTGACTTGCTTATGATCACGTATGCAAGAGATTTGTAACTATTACATTAATACAGTTCTCTAATTCCATAGAGAAGAGGTTACCTACACTAAGCTGTTTTCCTTACTAATGTAAAATCCATTTTAAATACCTATTTAAAATCATTAAACAGTGGAAATACGGTATGCATAGAAGCAAATGCAGGATGATTATCGTAACTGGCTGTAATTCCAGTTGACTTAAAGAAAAAACCTGAGGTTTTACAGTTTCATTATTACAGTTAATACAGTTACTCTATATCAAACCTGAAAAGGAGGGTTCATTCTATTTTTGGTGTTTATCTGTGTCCAACTGATACATTATCCTTCCAAAAACAATGAGAAGAATGCATAAAAGTGAGCAGAAACACTGACACGGTAGCAGTTTCACTGTTTTAAATCAAACAGGCACAAGACGTACACCAATAAGTACATAATGGCAACATAAGTAATGGCAGTTTCAGTTCCATAATTTTGGATTAGCTCCATTTCTTTTTGAATGGGTCGGATTTTGTGTGGTTTTGGGGTTATTTAATTTTTGATGTCCAATTCCAAATCCAGAGACTTGTTTTTTAGTGGATCAAATATGAATCAATATACTGACTTACTGGAAATAAGAATGTGCCGTGGAGGGTTTGGCCAGTTCATTCATTAATAATAACATTCTTTGTTATCTTTCAATACTATCCAGCTTGATTTCTTTTAGCATTTTCTTTCTCTTTTGCTTGTTTTGACTAGTTCCAAATAGTGAAAGCTTTTGTATCAGTTGGATGATACATTTATTAAAATTGAAGAATCCTGAATGTATCTGTCATCATGTGGTTAGCTTGAGTAGTACCATTCATCATTTACATTCATCAGCAATTGAAATTAGATTAAAGGCCTATAATTAAAGTAGAACCAGAGTTTTTCATTCAGAGGGGTGGTGTAGCTCTTTTTAGATGAGCAAAAGTGCAAGGAAGGGGAACGTCAGAATCTGGACTAAATGAATGGACATAAACAAGGAAGACGGATGAAGGAATAAAGTTAAAAAGAGAGGGTATTGAGAAGGGAGGAAACATGGGTGAGATGAAGGATTGTTCAAAAGGGTAAAAGAAATCATAAAGGGGGAACTGAAGAAGAGGATAAGTACTTCATCTGGAATCTGGAGCTTGTTCATTCTGTTATCCATTCAGATTCAGACTCCTCCATTCCTTATACATTCTTTCAACCAAAATAGGTATATATATATATATACATGGGCGTAACCACGCACTCTTTGGGGGGTCGTGACCCCCCCAATGTTGAGGAAATACCAATCTGTCTCCCCCCAATATACAGGAGAAAATATTCTCTATATGTTCCGTATTAAATTTCCCTGCAAACGGATCTGTCTTTTCTTCATCTATTCTATTTATTTTATTTATCTATTTATTTATTTATATTCTTTTTTAATATATTCACGTTTGTTACGG
>JAFFST010054302.1:38891-50735 GCA_022414735.1 Noturus placidus
ATTGTACACTTGGTTTCGCCCAGACTCAACGCAAGTTCGGTGATGTATTTTAGCAGTTTCCCCATGCTGTGGGAGCTTCTATCACTCAGAAACCACGTGATTTCAAACAGTAACTGTAAACCTAAACCTATGTTCTCCATATACAAAATTTCAGTATCAAATTTTGGAAGTTTGGCTGCGTGGGGGGGTTTTAGCGCGTGGACCCCCCCAATGTCCAAGCGCTTGGACCCCCCCAATGTCCATAACATGGTTACGCCCTTGTATATATATATTGAATTTCATTTAATTGTATTTAAGTTAAACATGAGATGACAGATATTAGTAACAGATGTCTTACATTACTATACAGTATGGTCTCTATCATCACCAAATGACCATTTTGCTTTCATCGAGTAGTGAATACTTTTTAAAATAACAGCTAAATATGTGTCTGTATATCTCGAGTACAGCAAAAATGTGTAACATTCTCTATATGAGCTTTAGTATTGTCTTATAATGCAGGTTGAACATAAAAGGACACCTAGCCAAAAACCTGTCAAAAAATTTTTCCAGCCAGTTTCTGAGTTGTATTTGAAGATTTATGAGTGGAAGTTAACATGAAGTTAAAAAATGATGTACAAGTTCAAGATCAAAGCTCTACCGGTACTGGCATGTTGTGACTGCCTTCCAATTCTCAACATGTAGATTTATGAGACTTGTGGGCAGTTGTGAACTGGTAAGATTCTTGCACGTCCTGCAGCGCTCTTGACTTAACAGCGGAAGGTGACGGATAAACTGCTAATGAATACCCATGCTGTACTTATCGTATGGGTGACAGACATTCTTGGATCGCCTTTGGGGAAACATTCACTGGGAGCTTGTTTGAAGCAGGACAAAGAGGAACGTATAATAATACAAACACATAGACAGACGTCACAGTACACATCATTTTAGCAAAGATTTGTGACACAGAACAATGAGATCACCCAGTAAATACTGCAGGACAGGTGAAAGTAGTGAAATATTCATTCAACTTTCAGTCCTTTTGCAATAAATATTTTACATTTTAATACTTTTACCCAGTATCAAGATGATATCTGATATACATGTCATTCTATGGTATTATGATTTTGAATTAATGAAATGTTTTCTATTACCTGTCCACCAAATTGCTCACTGGGCCTAATGTTCAATTTTCCAAATTGCCTCTCTTTCCCGAGCAGGATGGAATCTACTTTCATTTGGTTTGGTTTTGTCTCCATTCGCATTTAAAGTTGTTTTATTGCCAGTTTTGCCTTGGTTTTGGACATTCAAGTCTAAGAAACAACTGTAGAGCTGAGTTGTGACTAAACCTTTTGTAGTAGTTACTATAAATGGATGAAAATATTATGATCTGAGATATGAGCATACCAATACAAAGTCTGACCAGATTTGTGCGGTGGTCTGGGAAAACACATCAGATGTTGCTGTGGCTGAGTTCTGGTAAACAGGCAAAAAAACAAACAAACAAACAAAAAAAAAAACAAGCAAAAAACAATAGGTTAATTATATAAGCTTTAATTGCAGTTTTCTTTTTTTTTACTTTTGGATGAGGCAGACTTTAAAATGCTGGTTGAGAAACATGCAAATGAGAAACACATTTAATTTCAGGAAAGCTTGTAGTTGTTACATCTCTGTATAGATGAAAATACTGTCTGTCTCAGATATTTGGCTGTATAAAGTGTTGGTGTGACTGTTTGCTGAGTTTCAAGCACTGCGTAATGTTTTTCTCAGAATTGTGGTAACTCGCCAGGCTTTGACATAGAGAGCCGGGATGTGTAATTATCATACTGGCAGGCGTTTAGTCCTCTTGACAAACCAGACACCTTCCACAGAGCTTTCTTATTAAAACCACATTCACCAGTTTCACTGTGTCACAACAATAAGATGCCAGAAAATTGACAGGCTTTTTAGCTGAGGTATGTATTTCTTTAGCAGTCATTCCACTTGTAAAGGCCTTGCTTTTTTCACAATAATGTGTGAAGTGGTGAAAAAATCTGTGTCATGATTTGTTGCACGTGGTATTAATTGCTGGTTTTGAGGTCGTTAAATTACATTACATTACATTTACATTTATTCATTTAGCAGACGCTTTTATCCAAAGCGACTTACAAATGAGAGCACACTCACACACCAATGGTAGCAGAGCTGCCATGCAAGGCGCTAGCTTACCATCGGGGGCAACTTAGGGTTCAGTGTCTTGCCCAAGGACACTTCGGCATGGGATCACCCGGGCCGGGATTCGAACCACCAACCCTACGATTAATGGATTAGTGGACAACCCGCTCTACCGACTGAGCCACAGCCGTTGCTAAATGTTAGCAACACATCATGTTTTGGCAGGGACCACACCCACACTAGTTAAGCATATAGACCCTAACCACTTAGCAAACTCAGAGCCTGGGAGAAAGTCACAACTCTGAAATGCTGCAGTGTAATGTGAAAGACAGCTGGTTTCACTCTGAGTGCTTAGTATTACACATTTTCCTCAGGGATAATGCGTCTAAGTCCAACTCAGCCATTTACAGGAAACTAGTTTCTAATTTTGGAAAATAAAAAGCGGACGAGATGGTTCCAGCTTAATGATAACATTAATTACAAAGCCACTGCTGAGCTATGGCCTTTCACAATCTTAACATATCAGATACTTTTTGTTGTGGGGATTTTGAGGCACAATGATGAACAACTGAAACATTTAAGGACATGTTAGAAATGTGTATACAACAGGAACATCTCAAGAACATGCAGTTGTAGAAACATTTGAGGAGCAGTGATGGACTATAAGTACATTTGAGGAACAGGACCATCTGAGGAATATGGAGGAGCATTTGAAGAGTACCTCAAGAATGTTTGAAAGATAGTCCTGAACTCCACAGACTTTTGATTGGTAGTGAACTACAAGAACATCTTCAATGAATGGACTACTGATGATGGACTACTGTTGGTTTTGAATAGAAACAGAAGAAGAACAGTGACAAACTACAGGAATCATGACAAACCACAGAAAGAGTGATTAAGGAAATATTTGAGGAACACTGAAGAACTCTGGGAACATCTTGCTGAACTACAATAACATCTAAGGTATATTGATCAGCTAGTGAACCATTCCAGGAACAATAGTGACCTTTGAGAAACCGTATAAACTATGGGAAAGTCAATATATAATATTAATAAATATATAATTTTGAGTCCTAACAACACCTACTGTAAACCTACAACTGATTCGATTTTGATTAATACACTTTGAATCATTTGATCATTACACAACCTGCAGCCATGTCTCCGTGCTCTTTAACATTTGGAAGAATTCCTACATTCACACCAAACCTTAAAATCTCATCCTTTCCCATGAGTCAACACTTTCTCCAAACATTGTTTAAAAAGTTTCACACTCAAGCTCAAAGGCCTGCAGCTGAATGATTACAGTCTGGAGGCAATGCATGAAGGGTGCCTAAACTATGTGTTTAGGTATATGGCTTTATAGCTCAAACACAGATGTAAGTGGTAGAGGCTTGTTTACAGTTTTTACACAGTTTATAAGGATGATAATGTCTGAAAGTCTTTAGGTGGCACTTATTTGATGATTTGGTAATTTGTAACTTTTGTAATAATTTGTAAATTTACAACTTTAGTTTGCTATTACAAAGCCAAATGTATTCATTACCTTATTTATAAATGCCATTAACAATACATTTTATCCACATTATGTACAGTACCTAAAAATTAACATGGTGTGAAGTCTTATTTTTAGGTCCTTGAAGAATAGCCAGGTCTGTAAAACCTTGTTAGAGTGCTAAAAACCACAACCCATTATTATAATTATTAGTCTATTTCACTGGTCACTTGAACCGAAAGGCTTTAATCCAAATATTAATAACACAAAACAAGTAGCCTATAAATGATGTCAGCTCGGACCTAATGTGATCTATCGGCAGAAATTCTAGAAATAAAATTTGTTGTAATAAATAGCAAAATAGTTCTGCACACATTTAAATAATGAAAACATTTGAATAGTTTTCATTATTCTAACTAACTATTTATACTTAGAGGAAATGTAATCGCTACATAGACTGAAGAAGGTCAGCAGAGTTACTTGCTTAAAGTACCATTGTAAGCGTAGTACAAAGTGTCCATAAAATTCCCCCAAATCTCTCTCTCTCTCTCTCTCTCTCTCTCTCTCTCTCTCAAATTTCTATCCACTGCCCTCTAGTCCTCTAGTTCTTGGCACCAAATTCACACATATGCAAAGTTAGATTTATTTTTTTTTAAAGGGTCAGCCTTCACTTATACTTGTGCATTCTTTTAATAGCTATTTGATGTTGTTGTTGTTTTCAGCTAAATTGTTTACTGCAGGCTAAGTGATAACTTCAGATCATCAGCGTATGTATTTGGTAGCCTCAAGAACAAGTACACATAGTGTGTCTATCATCATATATATATAAGTGTGTGTGTGTGTGTGTGTGTGTGTGTGTGTGTGTGTGTGTGTGTGTGTATGGCCGCTTCATGAAAGAACTCTCACTAGTCAAACGGAGTAGTTATAATTGTGATGGTATAACTTATTATATAATGTCTGAACAGGACTATAGTATGCAGGGCACATGATTGCTTCAAGATGCTAACTGTACCTAGTCTTTGGTACATTAAGACACTAAAGAGTCAAAGAATTGCAGAGTTTCGTTTCTCGTTCTCAAGCATATGTGATGCATTAAAATCCCTCAAGTGCGCATTCAAATAAAGAACAGGCTTCTCATCATTCAAACTTTCAGCTTATTTGACCAGGTCAGTGAGGTCACACACATTGACACTGTCCCATTATACAGGATGTGACATTAAAAAAAAAGGTCATGCTCAGATTATGCTTGTTATTTGCTCATGAATGAATGCATACCATAACTGTGCCATGTATTTGATAAAGAATTCTGTCCACAGAATGAATTTCTGTTATTTTTGAAGCACTACAATTACAAAAATGTGTAGTGTATTCTTAACAGTATTAAGTACACCACTTTGTGGCCTTCACTTTTGGAACACAGTGACTCTAAAGATGAACCAGCCTTTTTCTCCAAGATTACTGGATGAGACACAAGAATGTCCTTCTGCACGCCATACTCGTGTGTGTGTGTGTGTGTGTGTGTGTGTGTGTGTGTGTGTGTGTGTGTGTGTGTGTGTGTGTGTGTGTGTGTGTGTGTGTGTGTGTGTGTGTGTGTGTGTGTGTGTGTGTGTTTTCAGAAAGATAAGAATGTCTAACAGTTTTGACCCCACAATAATGTTTTAAAAAGCCCAAAGATTTCCAGTTGGTTACTGGGGTTTAGGTTAGGGTTAGGAGGCATTGCATTAATAAGCTACAATGAACAATATGTCAATGAAATGTCCACAAAGATATTGTTTGTGTTAACGGGTGTATTTGTGTGTGTTTAGTGACCCTTTCATTTTAGATCATTGGCCCACAGCCAGCGAACTGTTGATGTTACTTGCTCCCAGCCTCCCTCACCGTTCAGAGCACTTTAATAGGAAGGGGTTCGTCTCTTTCTGAGAATGTGTCACATTAAGTGATGTGTTGCACATGTCTAGTAAAAGGGCTGGTTTCATTTGTGAGATTGATACTGCTTGATTTGGTTTAACACATAATTAAAGAAAACCAAAAACTGGACTGAGACTACCTTGCTCAGGCAGTCTCAGGCTGGTTGTTTTGGTTTGCACCGGAGTGTGACTGATGTTTACGGTCTTCTCACCTGCTTAAATGACCAAAAAGGAAAGCATACCAGGGTTTGATTGATATGGATTAAATGTTGTATACGTGAAAGTGCCCTAAGTGATTTTATTAGTCAAATGTCATTATAACTATCCTGTTAATTGTTATTGAATGGTAATTTATATAAGTTCATGTCGAGCATAGAACATAAAAAAGCTTAAAAAAGCTACAAAAAGAACAGAAACAGTCACTCTAGATGAGCGGAATTAAACTGGACCTCTGGGTAATTAGCTTATATCTGCTGCGCTATGCTGTCAGTTGTTCTAACGGGTAATTTAGTAGGTAGTTCAGTGCAAGGAAAGTAAATTAACCTTGGTTTATGTATAACAATGTGTTTTAATCATCTCTTTAGTGATTCTCTGAGACATAATGCCTGCTTGGCTGCTTGGCATGACACTAAGGTTGTGTGTATACATTTGCACAGCTTAGGAATGATATATACAAGTGGCAGGTGTCTGTACACAACGTACGCAGAAGACAAGTGTGTATTGCATATGTAAATGTGTATATGTTTATATGTGATGGACTTGATGAGATGTCATATGTTGTGGCTGTGTACTGATACCATGACTAGACACATGGCTCCAAGATGAATTTGCAGGAGCATGTGCAACTCTCCTTTGTGAAATATACACAAAAAGTCAGGATGTTTTGGAATATTTCACAGAGATGAAACGCCTATTCATGTCTAGACTGGAATCTTCCTCACGAATATCTTTTGTGTTGTTGTGAGCTGCTTGCTCTACTTTTGTGTGTGGGATAGTACTATTCACTGCCTTGAAACTTCATTCAAGTTCAAATTCTTTGAAAGTGTTGAAATCTGCAGACCTTTAGCTCCTCAGCGTTTAGGTTATGGGTTATTAATCCCCATCAATAGTTTCCCCTATAACATGAATAAGACCAAGCTACTCATACTGGCGTCATTGGCTACTGTGGGTAATGACCTCACGTCTCAACTTTTAATAGACCTTACTCAGGTCAAAACAAATTGGGTCAGAAGCTTGTAATATAAGTATGCACAGATGTGCATTAACAAGCTCTGAAATGACCTTCACTCAGCACCACCTCATGCAAGTTAATGTGCTTTCTATAACCCCACAAACCCTGCATTGTTTTGCTTCAATCATTTCTACCTATATTACAGTAGCTAGTTAATATAAATGCAACATTTTATAGATCCCCCCCCCCCCAGGCTTATCAGGGGCCAGCTGAAATTATTTAATAGTCATGGAAACAATGGGAAACATTGTGGTAAGCTGTATTTTTATTTATTTATTTTTTTCGCTTACAGGTAGCCAAATATTTGTTCCACTTGGTTTCATCCTTGCAAATTTATAACAATTGATAACAAATCAAGTTATGTGAAATGTTTCAAAAGGTAGGGTTAGGGGCAGAGTCAGCATTGGTACCTTTTCTTAGAACGTTTTGTATGAAATTGAACAAAATCCAACATCGCCCTCACTGACTCTTAAGAACAGATTCCATTTGTTAGGTCCCTCTATAATGCCATCTTTAGATGTATGATTGAAACTATAAAGATGAAAGATGCTATAAACATTTCACATGTCCTAATGTTCTTTACCATGAATAAGATCTTTGTATTGGTCTAAATAGACATTGTATCATTCCTCCTTTTAATGCTGGGTTTGTAACTTCTTCAGTTCTGTTGTGATCCTTTTCGTTTTAGACTGTTGGCCCACAGCCAGTAGGTTGTTGATGTTACGTGCCCTCAGTCAAGCTCACCACTCAGATTGCTTGAAGAGGAAATGTTAAATACACAATGCTGTGCCCTACATGTCACACGTTAACATGCCACTTATTTGAAGTGTGAAACTTTGTGGAAGCCCTAAGAAGCCATGCATTATAAATTCTTTTCTTTGTTGTTTTCCTGTGATCGCGATTTAATTTTCTCGTGATCTCAACATAACAAAAGCTGTTTTCTCATGACATAATTTATCCTGAGAAAATCTTGTTCTTTGTGAAAGGGACTGGTGCCTGCAGAGATGGACTTTATCTCCACATTAAGAGAGTGGGGTGGGTGTCCCCTTCTCAAATGTCGAACACCAGTGTGGAAGTCGTCAATCCTGCAGGGATGACGTATTTTTGTAGGCCACCCCAGAAGTTAGCATCACCCTGGCTCCTTCGACAAAAAGCGTATAGGATTTTTCCATTGTCTTTTGGATTATTGCAGAAAATAAACTCTGTGACCAACAAAAGTTTATGATTCTTCCATGTTTCGTTCATTAAGACAATCTTCACGAATTAACACAACATTTATGAATTTTGAAGCCTAAAGACAATCGCCAGAACTAAAAAGCAAACTACACCACTGTCGCATGACTTCAACATCACCACCACTAAGCTTCTGATAACTCTTTAAATCATTATTTTAAAAAATACAATTGGAAAATCCTATAAATTGACAAATCTACAAGTTGGAAAGTTGCAAGAGCGCGAGAATAGACACAATGCGGCTGTAGTAGATGAGTTTTCCTGTTCGGCGTGATGACGTTTATTGTCCTTGACAACCTCTGTAGTACCATTTAGCCACTTGTTAGCAACCGTCTTTTTTAAGACACGTAAAAGCTTTTTTTAAAATCTTGAGTGGGGTATTACTGATGTATTTTATATCATAGTATAAAACGTGAACATATCTTGAGCTTGTGTTGACCACAGACCTTATTTCAGGCATTTAACCAAAAAAAAAAATTCAAAAAGCCCATTGACCTCGACACGATGGATGTCGAGTACACAGGAAAATTAAGTCGAGATCAGGACAAAAGAACTTTTGTTATGTCAAGATCATGATAAAACAACAAAGAAAAAAAAACTTAATAATGCATGACCGCTTAGTGATTAATATATATATATCAATATATCTATAGTGATTAGTAATATATGTATAGTGATTATTAATATATGTATAGTGATTATTAATATATGTATAGTGATTAGTAATATGTACAATGATTAGTAATATATGGATGGTGATTATTAATATATGTATAGTGATTAGTAATATATGGATAGTGATTAGTAATATATGGATAGTGATTAGTAATATATGTATGGTGATTAGTAATATATGGATAGTGATTAGTAATATATGTATGGTGATTAGTAATATATGGATAGTGATTAGTAATATATGTATGGTGATTAATAGTATATGTATGGTGATTAGTAATATATGTATGGTGATTAGTAATATATGGATAGTGATTAGTAATATATGGATAGTGATTAGTAATATATGGATAGTGATTAGTAATATATGTATGGTGATTAGTAATATATGGATAGTGATTAATAGTATATGTATAGTGATTAGTAATATATGGATAGTGATTAGTAATATATGTATGGTGATTAATAGTATATGTATGGTGATTAGTAATTTATGGATAGTGATTAATAGTATATGTATAGTGATTAGTAATATATGGATAGTTAATATTAGGGCGGCTGTGGCTCAGTGGGTAGAGCAGGTTGTCCACTAATCCACTAATCGTGGGGTTGGTGGTTCGAATCCCGGTCCGGGTGATCCCATGCCGAAGTGTCCTTGGGCAAGACACTGAACCCTAAGTTGCCCCCAATGGCAAGCTAGCACCTTGCATGGCAGCTCTGCTCCCATTGGTGTGTGAGTGTGCTCTTATTTGTAAGTTGCTTTGGATAAAAGCGTCTGCTAAATGAATAAATGTAATGTAAATGGATAGTGATTAGTAATATATGTATGGTGATTAGTAATATATGGATAGTGATTAGTAATATATGTATAGTGATTAGTAATATATGGATAGTGATTAGTAATATATGGATAGTGATTAGTAATATATGTATAGTGATTAGTAATATAGGGATAGTGATTAGTAATATGTACAATGATTAGTAGTTAGTAAATTATGTAGTATGTATTATGTGTAACATTTTGTTTAGCTGCTGTAGCTAAACAAAATATTTTTAAAGCTGTAGTTTTGGCCAAAAAAATGTTGTTTTGTGACACCTCAGCTTTAAAAATAGATATATTTAACCAAAACAACATGTAAATGTAAAAGTTCAGGAAAGCCTGTAGTTTTCAGAATTATACAGTAGAAAATGTATGGGGGAAAAAGTCTGCGAAGCATACTTTATGTTGTCTTCAACCTGAAATGCCATCTTGCCTTTCACTCAAGCACTGCAGTGAATAAATAATGAGAGAAGGATGGATCACAATACAGAGTGTGTACACACGTGTTCACGCCATTTCCTCATGTGGTTTCACACTACTGTGTCTACAAACTGAGGGTTGTATTGAAGTGCTCTCTCTCCAAATATCCTGTGTGTTGTATTGAATTGTTCTCTCTGCAAATATCCTGTGGTTTGTAATCTGGTGTTTACTTGTTGTTTAAATAACCGACGGATGTTTATTAAAGAATGTATGCAATTACCTTTTGACAAAGAGCAGATAACTTTACATCCTCTGCTGATCAGATCAAAGGTGCGACAGAAAAGCTGTACATTAGCGTTTACTCATGTTGTTTCGAAGGTGTTTTGAGGGACTGATTTAGGATTGAACACCCATACTGGGTGAACTTATTGAACTAAAACTTATTGAACGTTTACTTTATTGTGGGGGAAAAAGGGTTTTGCATGCTCTGGCCATTGTTTTGTTCTGTAATTTTTCACCAAGTACATACATATGCATCACATAAAATGTTTAATAGGATAACTGAATACTGCGGAGAGGAACACTGTCTTTGAGACATTCAGCATATACGTCAATGACATACTAATAGCTTGTATTTTAGATTCCCAAACAATTGAGGTGCAATAATCAAATATTTATGAACCACACATTTCTTAAATGAAGAAATGGGGCTAGCACTTTATTTACATTAGTTGACTGGTGAACAGTGGACTAGGACAACAAAGACTTCATGTAAAAACCATAACGAACTTTCTTTTACTTTGATACTATCCGTTGTTATGCAGATGAGGACGGGTTCTCTTCTGAGTCTGGTTCCTCTCAAGGTTTCTTCCTCATATCATCTTAGGGAGTTTTCTCCTCACCACTGTCACCAACCGGCTTACTCAATGGGGATAAATTCACACACTTAAAATCTCTATGCTGCGTTTATATATTTCTGTAACGCTGCTTTGAGATGTCAATGTCCATTCTTAAAAGTGCTATACAAATCAAATTGAATTGAATTGACTGCATTTAAGAAGCTTTGTGATAAACACTGAGCAATCATGCAAAAATGCATTCTTTTTCTTAAAATGAGCTATTTTAGTTAATTCTGTTGTTCAATGCAAGTCAAATGACAAAGACCTACACATGTTTGGAATGTTTGCTTCAATGTCATTTTATCTTTGGTATTTATTATGAATATATATTCCAGTGCACATTGTTTCTAGTATCTCGTCCAAGCCTAATGCCCAAGAAAGCTTCTTCAAAATCAAAACCCAGTACAATCGAGCAATTTGTAATTGTGGACTACTGTGGACGCAGTTTATTTTCTCTGCCCTAATGTAATTTTTTATTTATTTATTTATTTATTTTGGCTTACCCAGCATGTTCTTACTTCCTTAATAAAAATACATTAAAACCAGGAATAGTTTTACATCCCAAAACTGAGGCTTCATTGAGCTCTTGGCTGGTAAAGAGAGTAACTTTCAAGAGGTATAAAACCACAGAAATGCAGGCCTGCAAGCTTGTCAGGAGTTGAGCAGGTTTAAATGAAAGCAGTGAGTGTGTTTTTAGGTGTGCATGTAAGCAAAATCACAGCTTTCACATAAACTTAATGGGGACTCAGAGTGCACACTTCTCTTTAGTGTTACAAGCTTGCATGGCTCCTCAACCAGCTGTACAGTGTGCAACCAATTTGTCTGCAATATAAAGTATACTACAAAATATATGTAATGTGTAATGCATATCATATAGCGTGGAAGGTAGAAGGTAATAACGTACAATTACTCTGTATTTGAGCTTTTCTTTCATCTAATACACCTGATGTTTACTTAGGGCTCAGTTGGTAGAGCGGGTTGTCCACTAATCGTAGGGTTGGTGGTTTGAATCCCGGCCCGGGTGATCC
>JAFFST010054302.1:69402-86688 GCA_022414735.1 Noturus placidus
CCCCCCCCCTAATTTCATGAACTTTGAAAAAGTACTACTTCCTGTGTAGGGACGTTCTGAGGGGGAAATATTTTACCCGGAACTATATTTAGACTCTGGTCCCTGCAGTGGAAACACACAGAGTACCTCCAAAAGTCCCTAGTTCCTGGGGAAAGTTCCAGTGGTGGAAACGTGGCGATACATACTGTTACTGTTCCTTTCTACTAATTTAATTCCTGTTTGTAATTATTTCTTGCTTCTAGTATCCTAGATTAAAAAATAAATGATCCAAGCTTTAGGATGTGAATTTACTGAGAAGTCTAAATTCATAATAAGCATTCAAGGAAATTAATTCTTAATGTGGCAATGTGGGGTCTCTATGCAACTATTTACTCTGCACAGCGGTTTGACCATTGATCAATTATTGACAGATGTGGTATATGAACTTTCTATAGCACAGCAGACTAATGGCAGGTCTGTCAACGTGGCAGTGTTATGTTATGTCAGCCTTTCAGTACTGCAGTGGGAGATTGCTTCTTTGAAGTTGGAAGTAGACTCTGAATGACTCACTGTATGGATGGCAGCTTGTCAGTTGGCCCCGCTGCTCCTGTTGACAACTGGTTTGAAAAGTCTTGGCTCTTAACCTTGAAATGATGCACAGCATATTTGATTGTAAAACATATTCATTATGAAACAAAAAGATATGGTAGTTACTGGCAATTGAAGTTGTCTGTTAGATATAAATTGACATAAATGAAAAGAAATTGAAAATGAAAGAAGAGTACTGCGACTGTCTTCATGTGACTTTGTGAATAATTGGCTGGAAAGAACAACGTAAATAACGCCCTGGAAGGAGCAGTTGAAGAAATGGCTCTAGCAGGCAATACGTGGCTTGAGTGACTTCCAAACATTATGGCGACTGAACGTTTGCCAAACGTCATGGATGAGCGAGCAGAGGGAAGAGAGATGGAGGGGAAGAGAAGTGAAGCTCTTATAATTTGACCAATTTACAGGATTTGGAATAAAATCATTGCTTAAGGTACTACTTTGTTTTAAAATATTAAGAAAGTTAAAAGTAAAAATTTGCCAAACACGGATGAGGGAGAACAGAGAGAAGGATACAGAGGGAAAGAGAGATGAAGCTTTTAAATTGACCAATTTATAGGGTTTGGAATAAAATCATTGCATAAGGTTCTACTTTGTTGCATGAAAAAGACTAGGAGTACTATTGGTTTAAGTCTTTACTAATGTATTGCTTACATAATACAAAACTCATATAAACCACAAGCAATATGTATATAGAATTAATTAATTATTTTAATGTATTCTGGAGACTTTAAAGACATTCTAGAGATCTTTTGTAGCTGCATCTTGTTGTACTTTGGCCTTTTTTGAAGGATGAAACTGCTGCATTCTGCCAAGGTTGTGTGGAATTACTTCAGAAAAGCCTCAATCCCACTGGTATGGAAACAAACAATCTTCAGTTGATAGCTATCATTTTGTTTAGATATCATTTGATCACAATTTGATTTCAAGTCAATTAGGAAGCTTTCACACTGTGATTGTTTTGGAAAATCAGACCAGTCTGGCAACCCTGTTTTCCACATAAGCAACTCATGCATATGAGTTTTGCACCCATGTCAACTTGTGGTAATCCCAACTATTGGTTTGAGATGAAGAAATGCTGATCTGTCCATGGAAATATGGTGTGCAATTTTCAATTATCAGTAATAGTAATATTAACTAGTGATATTTATCTAAAAAAAAATGTTAAAAAAGGAGGGTTTTAGTTTTTCATGGGTGATCATTTGTTCCTCTTCTCTCAAACTGAACATTACATATCCGCTTGCATTCTCAGTCACTTTCCCGCTTTTCAGTTGCCAGATAGAGACACCAATATGCAGTTCACCCCAGACAGCACACATACATATGTATGCTCAACAGATGTGTGCATATGTTTTGGCAAGGGCCCCAGCTTCATGTTCAATTACTGCGTACTGGGTGTCTTAGTCATTTTATCCTTTCCTCGTTATAATGCAATGTTGTTGAAGGAACTCCTCAGTTCCAGATCCTTCCATCTGTCCTGTACACTATACAGTTGTAATCAAAATTATTCAACCCCCATTGCAAATCAGATTTATTTAAACAAAATGCTTTGCATCCTCTGGCACTGGAAACCTGCAGCGTGTGGAAAGCAAGATGGATTCAGTGAAGTATCAGGAAATCCTAGGAGAAAACATCATGCTGTCTGTGAGGAAGCTGAAGCTTGGGCATCACTGGACCTTCTTACAGGACAATGATCCCAAGAATACCTCAGATTCCACCCAAGAATATTTCTGAAATGGAGGCCATTGCTCATAAGAAATGGTTAAGATTCCATCATGAACACTGCCTGAAGCTATGCATCTCATTTGTAGCAGGTCATAACAGCAAAAGGGTGCTCTACTAAGTGTTAAAAATTCTTACCATGAAAGGGTTGAATAATTTTGAGACTGGAGAAATCATTATTAGTTGCATTTTCAGTTGAATTTGGGGAAACCACTTTAAGCATTCGTTGTGTTGAACTATTTCGATTGATTTTGTTTGATTTGTTCATTGCAAACAGTCGAAAGTCTGTTAATTTTGACAATAAACCTGTAAATAATTTTGATGGCAACTGTAAGTATGATGTCCTGGTACTGCTTTACCCAGTAATTTCTTCCTTGTTCTATTACAAAAATCTTAGGAGGTATAAAATCACCCAGATATACAATCTCAAACAAGGTGAGCGACAGGACTGCCGATGTGTGTGGTCTGGCTCTTTCCTGGTCTGTGTGTGTGCAACTTGAATTTGCAAATGCTGCGTCAACAAGAATGAATGAATGAGGCAGTGAGGATGTCCCACATTCCCTGTTCTGAACACACACATATCCTCACACACTCAGCCAGTGTAACTGATTATGAAGTTAAGGCAGCAATTAAGCGATAATTTGGGCTAAGATCCGATTTGGAATAGTCAAACTGAAACTCTATCTATCTGTCTATCTGTCTATCTGTCTATCTGTCTGTCTGTCTGTCTGTCTGTCTCTCTGTATCTATTGTATCTGTCTGTCTGTCTATCTGGTCATACTATGTAAAGTCAGCATTTTATATATCTGTTTTTATAGATCATGTATCTTATCATAAATATATCTGTCCTCTGTCTTCACACTGTTCTTTCATCAGCGTTATTATTGTCACAAATGATTTAACGTGAAAACGCAGTACACACTGAATGGTAAAAATAAAATCGGAAAATTGCCTGGCATGCAGAAGCAGTATGTACTGCTACTTCCTCACAGCTCTAGGTTACTCTCAGTGCAGAGTTGTGCATGTTCTCATGACCCATGCGTCTGGGTTCTCATGAACCCGTTTCGTCGGGGTTCTCCAGTTTCCTCCCACATCCAAAAACAAGCTGGTTGTAGAGGAGTAGTAGCTGGTTCAGGTCAGTTGGCCATTGCCATGGGCTGTCAGGACACAGACAAAATCCTTTTGGAGATTAATGCACACAGTAAATGCAGCAGTAAATCCGGTGGACATCCGAGCAGCAGGGACGCTGTGTGTCCTTATAAGCTGTGCCCTCATGATCACCTTACACCTGATACGTGTGACCAGTATGTGATCAGTCACTAGGCAGGTCGTGGGGTGCTCACCGGGGTGCTGATAAACCTTTAAAACTTTAACCTGCAACTGGATATCTACCCTTCTTCTACACTGGTAGGTGAGTTGGCTACACTAAATTGCCCAAACGAGTGAATGCTTCAGATCCCATGTAACCCTGACTGGATCATGTGCCTACTGAAGATGAATGACCGGTTGGATTTTAATCAGATTTCATACAAACGTGGCTTGAATCTGTTTAGAAATCGAGATTTCACAGTTTTCACCACATGCAGAAATATGCTTTTGTATGCATTTTAATGAATAACTGAGAGGATGTCGTTTTTATGTGGTTAAACTCATACGGTCATGGACATGCAAGTTGTATTACAGATCTCAGTGGAAAATCCTGCTTACCTTCCATAAACTTTAATTCTATGATTGTGCGGAACTGGGATTTCCCCAGTGTTAGATTATAGCTCCTATCAGTGGGTTAGTTTTCCCAGAAACAGGGAATTCACACCTGGTTCTGTTCTAGCTCTCGCCACACTTTTTGTTAGTCTGATGACGATAACGCTGCACTGCAATAAGAGAACAGTTATTACTCAGAGTGTTTGTCAGTTGAATTCTGAGACATGTGTTTAATGCATTGACATGTGGTGTTGATTTATTTGTCTACAGTCTGTCTCTCTTTCTTTCTATCACTATCTATCTCTCGGAGTTATTAAAAAAAAAAGCTTAGGGAATGGAAAACAGGTGTTGATTCTCTGCTGTACAAATAATCTTCCAGCTCTGCTTCTCTTACTGTGGCAGAAAGTCCGCGTCACATCAGGTAAATCCCAACCACGTGTTGGTTTAGAGATTCAACACTGTCAGAAAGGACTAAGAGAGCATAAAAAATGCTGCATTTTAATGTCACAAAAAGTCATTTTAGTGGGGAGATTGGTGGCTCAAAGTGAGGCTGAATTTTATTCGTTTTTTTTTTTTATATATATACACGCACCAACCACTTTATTAGGAATACCTGTATACCTGCACATGCATGTAATTATCCAATCAGCTCACTAAAACCTGTCCAGTTTGGGTGATCCTGTGCCCACTGTAGCTTCAGATTCCTGTTCTTGGCTGACAGGAGTGGAATCCCATGTAGGCTTCTGCTGTTGTCGCTCATCCAACTCAAGGTTTGATGTGTTGTGCATTCTGAGATGCTTTTCTGCTCAGCACATTTGTAGAGTTGTTATTTGAGCTAGTAATATACTGTTTCCTGTCAGCTCGAATCAGTCTGGCCATTTTCTTCTAACCACTCTCCTCAACCAGGCAGCTCTGCCTGCTCACTGGATTTGTTGTTGTTGTTGTTGTTGTTGTTGTTGTTGACACCTTTCTGTGTAAACTCTAGAGACTGTTGTGTGTGAAAAATGCATGAATGTATGAATGATTGTGGGTGTTCCTAATAAATTGGCCAGTGAGTGTAGGTTATTGTGTTGAGGTGTTTATGACTGATATTTTTCTTTCTTTATCTTTTAGTTTTTGTTCTTTTAAATTTGTTTTAATCCTAAGATTTCGTGAATAAATCCCATTTTCTCTCTCTCTCTCTCTCTCTCTCTCTCTCTCTCTCTCTCTCTCTCTCTCTCTCTCTGCAGGGATCTATCCAGCAGTTGGTGTTGACTCCAGATCCCAGGGCACCGGATGAGCAGTGTGAGGAGGATGACCCCTATGTGAGTAATATCTAGAACTTGTGTATGTGTTATCTTCTCTCACATGCATTTTTTTTTCTCTTTTTGATATGCCCCAGAGCTTTGAACTACTATCATTAAAGCCTAGATGAAGGTATAAAACTTTCCCTTATAAAGTCACTAAAGTAAACTCTCGAGATGAAAATCAGAGTGAAAAAGCTAAGGGTTTTTGTTTGTTTGTTTGTTTAGCTTGATGACAGAGCTGGGGGTGTTGAGTGTCATGGGGGAGATGACATGATATTATTAGTTGATCATATTTTCCCAGACTTGTGTATGCACGGTGAAAAAAAGAAACCATAGGATATTTATAAGCCAGTAAATGATTGATACCAGTGAATCCTGCATGAACATTGTTCGAACAAGGTACAAAGGTGCATTTATATTTTTTTCTATTATATATTAATCATGATTCATTCTTTCCCATATGTCTGATTGGGTGGATTCAGAGGATTAAGTGAAGTGTTAAAGTTAAAGTGTGTGAACAGATGTGTTCCTCAAGGACTACAGAACACTTGTTACAGAGTCGGTATACCAGTCTAAAATTGAGTTATTGCTCCATCTAGTGGTAAACACTATACATTATGGCCAGCAGTTTTGTGCGTTTGGCTTTGCATGAGGACAAGGCTGACCTGTTATATCACCAAAACAAATAGTATTGAGCGAAATTGTGCTAATGGACATGAACTCAAATATTTGATTGAAACATAATAATGATAATGAATCTTTATTTATCACATATACATATGCACAATTAAATTATTTTGTCTGCATACCCCAGCATGTTAGGAAGTTGTGGTCAGAGCACAGGGTCAGCCATGATACAGCACCCCTGGAGCAGAGACGGTTAAGGGCCTTGCTCAAGGGCCCAACAGTGACAGTTTGGCACTGCTACCGTCAAGCCACCACTGCATGGTTAACTGGGTTAATTAATCTGAAATGGATACTGATGATCCAGAAATTTGTATATGTGGACAAATTCTCCTGCTTGTGTTTATATTGGAGGTCTTCAACAGGGGTCCGTGGAGGTACTGCATGGGGGTCGCGAAAGATTTGGTTGATTAGACTTTTTTTTTTTATATTCCCCCCCTGCAATTTTTTCCACTAATTGAAATGTCTTTAAATACACATTAACATGAATTCAACACACTGTAGTAAACAGATAAATGGAGGCAGAAGATATCTTTCAGTCATCAATGCACACATTCAGAGACACACAGGAGCGGTCGGTGTGGAAGACAGAGACTGTCCGTAATGTCCCTGTGCAGCTATGTCTCAGTGAATCAGATGAACTTCCGGTACTGTGCGTGGCTCCACGTTAATGCCGTTAGTTGTTTATCTTGTCCCGGTGGAAGCGGCATTAAAACAACATGAAGACTCTCTCAAACAACATCTTTAGAGAGGGCAGAACTTCATAGAGTTACAGTGAACAAATAAGAACGAACAAAAAGAGAATAAAAGTTAAGAGGTTACAAAAAAGCTAACTCAAAGGCTGTAACAGGCAGCATGCAGCTTTCCCGCCCCTATCGTTGCTCTGCCAATCACGAGGCCGTATGTGACATGCTGGCTCTGTCAGGTTCCCTGTGATTGGCCGAGAGCCCATTCTTATTATGCTAGCAGCTAGTGCTTATGTTTGGATCGAAAAAATAAAAAATGGATTGTTTTGTAACACAACAAAAAAAAAAACAAGTACAAAAGAGATAGGCCTACCCTCCACCTCAGAAACCGCAGGTAAAAGCGACGATGTAGGCCTGCCTGCTGTAGGCCCCGCAGCTGTAAGCGTAAAAGAGAAAAGACCCGAAAATATACAGACAATTATCTGAAGTTTGGGTTTACCTTCAAGCAGACAGATGACATTGATTTTCCAATGTGTGTCATTTGTTCTACTGTGCTGTCAAACGAGTCTATGAAGCCATCAAAGCTGCAACGTCAGTTGGAGACAACCCACAGCCACTTAAAAGTCAAACCCTTTGAATACTTCCAAACTTGTCTCAAATCCCTCCGAGGCCAACAGACATTGATAAAAAAATCAGCCAAAGTTGGTGAGCTAGCTTTGAAATGCTCTTATCAAGTTTCTCTTCGGATTGCCCAAAAGAAACAGCTATACACACTTGGAGAGGATTTATTATTGCCTTCAGCAACTGACATGTGTAAAACAATGTATGGGAACGATATTGACATTAATAAACTGAAAACTGTTCCATTGTGGGACACAACCATTGCTCGCCGTATTATCGAGATGGCATCAGACGTGAGGGTGCAACTGATAGAGAAGCTGAGATTGGCAGATGCATTTGCATTACAGCTGGATGAATCAACGGACGTGTCAAAGGACGCGCAGCTTCTGGCGTTTGTGCGCTTTTTGGATCAGAATGAAATGCAGGAGGAGTTTTTGTGTTGTAAGCGCCTTCCTGAACGCACAACAAGTGCTGAAATCTTCAAAGTGATTGACGCTTTCTTCAGAGAAAATGACATTTCATGGGCAAAATGTGTCGCACTGTACACCGACGGCGCAAGAGCCATGGCTGGATTAAAAAGTGGCCTAATCGCACTTGTCAGGGATGTGGCTCCAGAGGTGATTTGGACGCACTGCATGTTGCACAGAGAGTCACTTGTCGCCAAGGACATGAGCGCTGAACTGTCTGATGTCATGGACTCGGTCGTGAAAGTTGTGAATATAGTCAAGAAGAGTGCTTTGCAAACACGACTCTTCTCTAATCTCTGCGCTGCTGAAGGAGCAGTTTGATATAACACAATTTCATACCATATATACAATTAGGGGGTCCCTGCTCCATCTTGCCATCAGTTTGGGGGTCCTTGGCCTGGAAAACGTTGAAGACCCCTGGTTTATATTCAGTGGGCAATATGTAACACACAAACATCTATTAGACAGTTACACTAAAAGAAAAATAAAACAATCCTTACAGGCTGTTTTTATTGATTGAAGGGGTTAGACTCTTTGTTATTGGGTTTATATAGGAACTCGTATACAACTCGTCAGGTTGTGTCAGATTTTTTTCTTCTAAAAATATACTGGTAGGTTAATTCCCTGCTTTAAATTGCCCCTGGTTAAATTGCCCCTACAGTCTTCACAGGATAGGCTCCTTGACCAGGATACAACAAATGAACAAGCAATTAATAGATTGGGTGTTATGAATGTGGTGGTGCTAATACGTGCGCGTGTGTGTGTGTGTGTGTGTGTGTGTGTGTGTGTGTGTGTGTGTGTGTGTGTGTGTGTGTGCAGACATCTGGGTTTGGCAGTGGTAGTGATGAGTATGATGACACGGAGACCACAGAAGTGAAGAAAGTGCACGAGGAGAGAGAATACCCTGTAGTAAGCATCTACACACACTCACACACACTCACACACATTCAAACTCGCGTATAAGACTAAAATGATTATAATGTTTCAAATAATGTTGCTATTTTACAGATATTGTGCACCAGGACATGCACAAAAGAATTCACTACACAACACCATTTCATCACGTAAACATAGATTTTGTTCAAATTCTTATTATTCTTATTTTCCTTTTTTTTTTTACTTTGAGCTTTAAGTCTAGGGCATGTACTGCCATCGTCTCCATTTATGCTTGTATACATACACAGCTACAAAAAAGATTCCTTCAAATTAAAAGTAATGGCTTTGATATTACATGGAATATTTTCATGATCAAACAGTTAAAAGTGTCTGTTGAAAGCCAAATTCAGATGTTCATATTAGTAGTGTGAATGTGAACACACACACACAAACACACACACACACACACTATAGAGTTTTTGCTTGGCCGCTCTTTAATGCTCATTAGTGTGCCAGCACTTATGATGTTAAAGCTTCATGAAGAGAGAACGTCTTGTGAAGTGTTCTGCTGAGACTTCCTAACATTTTGCATTCCTCATTAGCTTGGCGGTCTGCTTTTAAGATAAGAGTCACTATCAGTATCCTGGCCTGCCGTGTGATCTTGAAAGATTGCCGTGTGAAGTTCTTTGAAGGAATCGTGGAAGCCTAAACAATCTGATAGAATTTTACCAGAACAGATGTTTCTCTATTAGAGTCATTCCCCTACCAATCAATACTACAAACCTGACCTACAGCAGAGATGCGCACATACCCACACATTCCAGCACACACACACACACACACACACACACACACACACACAAAATATACTATCTTTATTCAGCTGCAAATTTTCTTTCCATCATCACCTAAACTCCTGGAATTTGTTTCAGAAATCATTAGAAATGTTATCTTTGTGGTGTAATTTATTTCATCCAGATAAAAATTATAACTTGCCCTACTCATGTGTACACTAGTGAAATAAGTTTCAGTATATTTTTTTGTAGATTATTCAAAGATTATAATATTTTTACTGTATCATCAATTTGTGCTTAAAATTTCTATGAAAATTTTACTTCGAATACTGTTCTCTGCTTACAGCCTGTTGAAGATCAGACGCTTCCCGTCAGAGCGCCCCCTACTGAGGCCTCTTCTAAAGCGCCGTTTGATGATGAGGACTTGGAGGAAGAGTCCTCAGGTCAGGACGTGGCGCTTACTGAGAGAGGTGAGTGATTATACAGGCAGGTTGATTATATTTTAACCTTAAAGTGACCTGTGGTTCTTGCCTGGTTTCCCACTGAAGCTATGCAGTGTTGAAACTGGCCAGTACCTGGATGGGAGACCTCCTGGGGAAAACTAAAGCACTTAGAGTGTCTAGAAAAGTGCTATATAAATGTAACTTTAAACTGTAAGTACTGGCCTATGATTAGTTCTGATTTAATTAACTCCTAGTTGATATCTCTAGTTGTGTCAATGTTAAAATCTTTATTTAAACATGTGTTTACATGGTTATCCTTATGACCTATTTATCATTGAGATTTATGTGCGCTCCACTACACAGTGGCTGCCCAAATTAAAATGTCAATTTAAAGACCATTTCACATTTTATTTTCAGTGTTTATACAAATATGATTTGATCGTACTGAAAAGGCAACAATCCATACATTTGCATTGGATTTCCCTTCACCTTTGATAAATAATGATATTATTATTTCTTTCTATTTACGTGTACAGAGCCAAACAGGACAGAGAAAGCAGTATATAACAAAGGAGATGTAAGAAAAATATTCCATTATTATAGAAAAATGTATTTATCATTCATTTATGTGGAACACATAATAATGTGATAGATTCATATATCATATATCATATATTCATGATGATATATTCATCCGACTCGGTCATGCCATTTAAGCTTATATCCCAACTCCATTACTCATTCTGTAATTTGGTCTTGCTCAGGATTATCCGCTGATGATGCCAGTCCATAAAGGGGAGAAAGGAGACCGTGGACCTGCTGGTCCTCCTGGCCCTCCAGGACCCCCAGGCACAGCGAGCTCATCAGGCCCTAAAGAAGATATCTCATCTTGGGTAGGAGAACCAGGTGCTCAGGGCCCTCCAGGACCTACGGGTGCACCAGGGAAGGACGGCCTTCCTGTAAGTATACCTATGTGTTCTCATATGAACTGGTTTCTCTGGGCATGATTAATAAAAAACAAAAACAAACATGATTACTATTGCCTGAATCTATTCAAATCATTGTGGTAAAAATATACATAGTAAATGTGATGACATCTGAAATGCTGTAACTGTTTACAGTGAGACTTTGTTCTTACTACAGAGCATTTAGATCATTTTTGTTAAACAAACTTGGCTACTCTGATAGCTCAGTTACTAACAAACAATGTTACTAAACATCCTGTTGGTTTGAAAGTCATATGAATCTAAATCATGGCATTAGGGTCATGCCTGAATGCCATGGATTGCTTACCATTATTTGATAGTTTGCATGATTAGTATCAGTTAAATCCGTAGATAATAGACAGCTATATTTCATATTGCACCTGTTTATATGTGCAGTGAGAGATCTACAATATCAATTTGATTCTTTTGGACTTGATGTATGATAAATGACCATATGTATAATATCTTTCTTTTTCCCTTGACCTAATGGGTGATTATCTTACTAATATGAATCTGTTCATCTGTTGAATTTAGATTTCAAATAAAAGATGTCTCTCATTTTCCAGGGTAGTCGTGGAGAAGATGGAAAACCAGTGAGTATAATTTAGCCCTCAGCTTAAAATTTAAGATACACAAATTTATGAGATACAGTAAGCACTGACACGTGACACTGTAGTGCTGGGGATAATCGTGAGCTTGGTTTACTGCTACTGTGTTGAATTTTGCATTTTGTCCTTACAGATACATTTTATATAGCACTATGCTAGACACTCAAACTGCTTTACAATGTATGGGGGAAATCTCCTCAACCACCACCAATGTGTAGCATCCACATGGATGATGCAGCCATAATGCGCCAGAACACCCAATACACACCAGGGATTGGTGGAGAGGAGAGGAGAATGATATAGCCAATTCCGGGATGGAGATTAATAGGGGGCATTGCTAGATGAGGGCCAGTGGGGGAATTTCGGCAATAGGTATACCCCAATTTTTTTAAAAGAATTGTCCAGGGATTTTTCATTCGAAAGACATTGCAGTTTTTATAGTTATTGTTATGGTTGTCACTATAATGGGGCATTAGGCCCAACATCTTATTCAGAGTGTATCAATACTTTGGGCCATGACCCTGATTAGGTTACTCCCAGATCATCTTCAATGGTTGCTGAAGATGAATGTATGAATAAGCAAATGAGAAGGGGAACAATCTTCCACTCACGTTATTTTTCCTACAAGTACTTTTGAGGACGTTATAACCATTTTTGGAGTTTGGAGTTTATGGTTCACTAAGCCCATATCAGTAACTACTCAAACAAACTCAGACCTCCGAGTGTCTCACATATGTCTAACAGAGCTAAGCAAAAAAAAAAAAAAAAAAAAAGATTAAATTCAGTGCAGCTTCATTAGATGTTTGGCATGGCTCATTGAGTAGGGAGTAGAATGACCCAGCATCAGACCAAAACAGACACATGAGACCCGGACTTCAGTAGAGGACTCTGAGCCTTTCATCTTTCTCCAGGTTTAGAATAATATCTGCACCTTCCTCCATACCTGTGTGCCTGATTAGACCAAATACAGGCATCTGACCTGCTCTTCTCCACTTTCAGAATAAGTTGTCTATGTGTTCGTTTCTCTCTTAAAACTCTGTCATTTTTAGACCTACATGGCTGTTTCTCTTTGCATGTCTCTGCAGGGAGGAACTGGAGCTCCAGGGTTCCCAGGTATACCTGGTGATCCAGGAATAAAGGGAGAAAAGGTACAAATACTTTATACACTGTGTAGACTTGATCATGCCTATTGATCATTGTTCTGAGTAGTGAAAATTTTATTGTGAGTTTTAAACCACCACAGTTGAGAAAATCCAAATCCAGTGAATGCTTATGTTTTTCAGGGTGATCCTGGAGTTGGTCTGCCTGGATCTCCTGGGCCTCCGGGACCACCAGGACGATCAGAGACACTCCGATATGTGGTATGTGCACACCATTAACCCAGTGCAAGTATCAGCCATGACTGTGGAGAAAGAGGCTCCAAATGGAAGGGCATATCTTCACTCTTAAACCTGGGCAATGTTCTCATAGTAAAACACCTTCTATCCATCTATTTATCATGGTACCTTTAAAAGAATACAATTGTTTAACATAAAATCAAAGACTCTTTACAAAATTATAAGAAGTAGTGAACAGTAGTTCACATGACTTGCCAATACTTGTAGTTTCAGTTTAGTGCTGGGGACAAATATTAATTTAGAAACAACAGTGTTTCAGCCACCTATTGGCTGTCTAATTAAATGACCACAATGTTACACTTCTTAAACAAAGCTCTTCCCAATGTTCTTTCTGCATATGCAGGATGCCATTGATGGTTCAGGATCTGGGGACTTTGACATTGACACAGAGGTTATCAGGGTGAGTTTTATCCCCTCCCAATGTGTACTTGCATCAGACGATATGGTTTGCTGGTCCAAATTGTTGGATTATGTATATATATAATAAATATTCCAAGTCATTTTGAAAAGATATTGGACTTGATATGTCTCTATCAGGGTCCACCTGGGCCTCCAGGACCTCCAGGGAAGCCCGGTCCTCGTGGCCCCCCTGTAGGTCTCACTCCTGGTCCAATGGGACCTCCAGGGAAAGATGGCAAGGATGGGGAAATTGGTAATCCTGGAATTCCAGTAAGTATTCTTTTGCATTCAATTCTGAAAATGTTATCTACAGACAGGTGACAAATTAAAGAAAATAAACGGCTAAAAATCAAGAGGATAAAAATCATCTAAATCTTACACTATGGCCTATCACCTTATCTTAAGCCAATTTTATAGCAATGTGCTAGACAGTACTCTTGACTATCATCATCAAAACACCAACTGAAGAAATATCTTTTGGAATAACAATGTTCATCCCTCCAGTACAGTTCCAGAGACATGTACTAAGGTAAGCTGATGCTGTTCTGGCAGCTGATGGTGGCCCAACACTAATACACTTTATATTGGTAAAGTCTTAAATTTGTCACACACATGTATTTGCATACAATACTTGATAAGAGTTTATCTGGAGTCCAGAAATATGATTCCTGAATAGAAACAACAGAAACGATGCTAATATTTGACATAGTAGAGCACTGCCAAATTGCTAAGATGTCTTGCCACTCCACACATTACATTACAGGCTGGTGAACTAAAGCTGAACACCCAATGTTTGCATTTTTAAATCAGCTGATACATGCTGTGTTACAGGTAATTGAGGACTGGTTTAGTGGTTCTGCATATGATGGTGATTCTGGATATGACAGTGGTTCTGGATATGACAGTGGTTCTGGATTTGATGTTGAGTCTGGGATTGATGCTGGGTCTGCATTTGAGCTTGGCTTAGACCTGGAGGTATAGCGTCTGGTCCTAGCTGGCAAATTAAAGCCACGGGCCACAAAAGGCAGGGTTTCCCCTCAACATGTTCCACCTGCATGCATCTTGCAATAATTCAGGCTTTTGCCTGATGCATTTGCTTTCTATTGCTGCTTATGTAATCATATATAATCAAAGTGTGTGCATGAGTATGTATGAGTGAGTAAGTCCATGCATATGCATGTGTATGCATGAAGTTTTGAGATTGGATTAGTTACGAACAAGAAACCTTGACAGGAACTAAGAGACTTCATATACTAATTATGATTTTAGGGAGTGGCGACACAGTGACTTAATAATGATAATAATTAGTCTTTATTGGTCACATATACATATGCCCAGTGAAATACTTTTCTTCGCATATCCCAGCATGTTAGGAAGCTGGGGTCAGAGCACAGGGTCAGCCATGATATGGCACCCCTGGAGCAGAGAGGGATAAGGGCCTTGCTCAAGGGCCCAACAGTGGCAGTTTGGCAGTGCTGGGGCTTGAACCCCCGACCTTCCGATCAGTAACCCAGAGCCTTAGCCACAAAAGCACCACTGCCACTGCTAATGCTAAAGCTTAGCAGGATTGCTAATGGTAATGCTTAGCAAGTTTGCCTCTAACCTCTGGGTTTGGGGGTTCAAATCCTGCCTCTGCCTTGTTTGTGTGGAGTTTGTGTGTTCTCCCCATGCTTCAGGGGCTCCTCCAGGTACTCTGATTTCCTCCCCCAGTCCAATGATATGTGTTGTAGGCTGATTGGCATTTCCAAATTCTTAGTGGTGTGAGAATGTGTGTGATTGTGCTCTGTGATGGGTTGGTGCATGACCACACCCCCATCCCCCCACTACAGTTTATAAAATATACATGTGGAAGCATTTTAACCATCCTTCCAATTAACTAGTCTCTTTGCTATCTACATTTACATTTATTCATTTAGCAGACACTTTTATCCAAAGCGACTTACAGATGAGACACACTCACACACACACCAATGGTAGCAGAGCTTCCATACAAGGTGCTAGCTTGACATCGGGGGCAACTTAGGGTTCAGTGTCTTGCCCAAGGACACTTCGGCATGGGATCACCCGGGCCGGGATTCGAACCGCCAACCCCACGATTAGTGGATTAGTGGACAACCTGCTCTACCGACTGAGCCACAGCCGCCCGAAAGCTTAGTCAAAGAGTGACAGCAATAAATATATTTTTTAAGTGCTGATCAAGTAGGAATATAAGAGTTGCTGTAATTCTTACTTCCTGGATTTCAGTTCTGATATTATATTTATCTCACCTTCAAGGGCTCTACTAAAGTAGGTTTACAAGAAGAATGATTTATTAGTGACTTATGACTTTGTGGAACTTTATCTTACCATAGTGTCACACAATATACAGTGCCACACACGTGTATCATTTATTTTTCTATGTAACTATTTAAAAACACTTGATACTTGTATTAAACCTTTGCTGTTGTGTGGTCCGTGTTTCAGGCACACAAGCAATACATTTCCCTTGAGTAGGTACACAGTTTTGACATTTCCCCTCCAAACCTTAGCCAGAGATTTAGGAAAATCCTCCCTTCATGTCTGAGTGTATCAGATTGTCCTCCAAAACCTTATTTAGCTGTAACATATCTGAGGATGGAGAACATGTTTCTTTGCTCAAGTGGTATTTTGTCAGAAATTGTGTCTCCTGGTTATTTTTAAAAGAGTGTTGTGTGAATGTGAATAAGATTTTACCAGAATAATTATTATTAAACGTGATTGATTTAAATGCTCTCTGTTGTACTACATTTTAAGAACAAAGGTTTGATCAAAGATTAAATTATTCCTTGCCGAATGGTTTATCTTTGTCAACTTCAGTGGGAGGGAGTAAAAAGAAATCTGTTTTAATTTTAGATTAATCCTGTGGACTGGGGGAACAGATTGCTATTTAAATAATAGAATATTACTGGAAAAAGTGTGTGTTTGCGTGTGTGTGTGTGTGTGTATGTGTGTGTGCTGCACTGACGTCATTTAACTGGAACTGGAACTTTTCATGGAACATGAAACTTCACCGTGTCATTGGGGGGAAGCTGCCTTTTAATATGCGTCCAATCAACTCTTCACGTTACTACTCAATCTCAACTTGGAACTTTACTGACTATGTAAAATGAAGTGAACATCATTTCACTGATGATGAAACCTTCAACAAATAAATTGTTCATATATATCTCAATAAATGTAAATATAAAAATAAAAATATGACAAATTTATATAAATATAAATAATATGCACTTCAAGCATAATATTTTATCATATATACAGTATCTCACAAAAGTAAGTACACACCTCACATGTTTGTAAATATTTGATGATAGCTTTTCATGTGACAACACTGAAGAAATGACACTTTGCTACAATGTAAAGTAGTGAGTGTACAGCTTGTGTAACAGTGTCAATTTACTGTCCCCTCAAAATAACTCAACACACAGACATTAATGTCTAAACTGCTGGCAACAAAAGTGAGTACACGCCTAAGTGAAAATGTCCAAATAAGGCCCAATTAGTCATTTTCCCTCCCCGGCGTCATGTGACTTGTTAGTGTTACAAGGTCTCAGGTGTGCATGGGGAGCAGGTGTGTTAAATTTGGTGTCATCGCTCTCACACTCCCTCATACCGGTCACTGGAAGTTCATCATGGCACCTCATGGCAAAGAACTCTCTGAGGATCTGAAAAAAGATTTGTTGCTCTACATAACGATGGCGTAGGCTATAAGAAGATTGCCAAGACCCTGACACTGAGCTGCAGCACGGTGGACAAGACCATACAGCAGTTTAACAGGACAGGTTCCACTCAGAACAGGTCTCGCCATGGTTGACCAAAGAAGTTGAGTTCACGTGCACAGTGTCATATCCAGAGGTTGTCTTTGGGAAATAGATGTATGAGTGCTGCCAGCATTGCTGCAGAGGTTGAAGGAGTGCTCAGACCATACGCCTGTCAGTGCTCAGACCATACGCCGCACACTGCATCAAATTGGTCTGCATGGCTGTCGTCCCTGAAGGAAGCCTCTTCTAAAG
>JAFFST010054302.1:88422-98766 GCA_022414735.1 Noturus placidus
CTTCCCTGCCACCCGCATTTTTTTCCACCTTAGCAGATCTAGACAGTGGTGCTGAGGAGGAGGGTAGGATGCGAAATTTCTGTGCACACACAGGCCGTAGCCAGCAGGTTAATAATAAAGGGTTACGTGGGCAGAGAAGCATGGCTGACAGGCCACGCAAGGGGCATCAAGGGAGACAATCAGCGCTCAGACAGAGTTTCATGGTTGAACTCGGTTTTTAGTTTTGTGTTTTTTTATGAGGAGACGTTTACAGTATTTAAGGTTTATGGAAGGAGTCTCCAATGTCAGCGCTTTGTACCAGTCAGAGGTAGAGATGTAATTTTTAAGTTTTCAAACAAAGAAAATCTTTAGGATGGAGAACTTTGTGGTTTCTTTGTGACGAGACAAGCTGTTTTTTTTTTTTGTCTTATAAACATTAAAGGTTAGAGGCTGGTAAGGGAGTGACTGATTATGATGAATGTTTATAGCTGTTATAACATTACATGGTAACAGGAAAATGTTTTGCGTATGTTTCACAAGATACTAACTATAAACAGATTTTAAAATTAAGTATGGCATGTCATTCTTAAAATAATACATTTTTAAAAATGTGATAGTTTGCAATTTGCTGTGGTATAAGAGGAATAAACATTTCTTGGTAATTTTCTTGATACCCTAATGGAAAGAGTTACTCTGCCTTGTTATTTTGTTATCACCCCATTGTTGTTGTTTGTTTGTTTTTACCTATAAAAATGTGTTTTATTCCTTTCTTTTGCTTATGTTGGTCTTATGCTTTCTTATTTTTGTCTTTAAAAGGGTGACTCAGGACAGCGAGGCCTCCCCGGAGTACCAGGGGTAGCAGGACCAGAAGGTCCAAAAGGAAAACCTGGCTCACCAGGACCCCCAGGACCTCCAGGTCCACCTGCACATTTGAGTTTTGATGTACTGGTGAGTTTCAGGACCAATAGAACATTTCTTTATGATGTGGATCAGATCTCAAGATCACAGAGCTATTTAGAGGAAGATATCACTTGAAATCCACCAGAGGCCACCATTATCACTTTTCATTGCTGGTGTGAACACCAGAGAATAAAGAACAGCAGATTCTCCAATATTTTAGCACTGATGACAACTTATTTATCATTCTGTGTCGAATACAGCTGAATTACATTTTCTGGTTGGTTACACAAACTTTAAAATGGCATCTAAATTCTCCCAACCCAAAACCCTATTTCATGACTGATATACACAACATGTAGAGCTGGAGAACATATTGCAAGTGTGTGTGTGTGTGTGTGTGTGTGTGTGTGTGTGTGTGTGTGTGTGTGTGTGTGTGTGTACAGGATTCTGACGACTCAGGAGTGTCTGGAAGCAGTGGCTTTGGGCCAGTTCTCCCTAGAGGGCCTCCTGTAAGTGCTTTTTCATTAGCAGAGTGGCAGGATGAATTATTTCCTTTTATTCCTCTTGTAGTTTGGTTAAGAATTTACATTTGTTTACAAACTCAAGTCTTCCTTTTCTCCTACAGGGTATACCTGGTTTGCCTGGCCCCGCAGGACCACAGGTGGATTTACCTCTGCTGAATTACAGAAACTAATTTGAATGATTTTTGATTTATTATTTATGTGATAGATTCTTAGTTAATTTTGTTTTTAATATTTTACTTTAATTTTAGGTTCATACCCATTTTGCGAGTCCATTCAAATAGCACATAGTGTGTTTTGCGTATTAAATTCTGTTAGTGTGTTTAGTTGTTGTTACTCAAAATGACATACATATAGTACTTAACGCATGAGCGTATCAAGGAGTGAAGGTCTATCATTAACTAAAACGTTACACTGGATCTGTTGTATTTTTCTGATTAAGGGAAAAGATGGTGCGAACGGTCTTCCAGGTACTTCAGAGATGGTTAGTACCTGTTTATATGACCACAATTGCCAACACATATATTTAGTAAACCTCACTTATGAAAAGTATTACTATTAGATGTGTTGTGACTTTAGTATTATAAGTAATATATTTTTTTTACATTTTCAGCTCACCATTATACACCGATCAGCCATAAGATTAAATTCACTGAGAGTTGACGTGAATAAATTGATTACCGCATTACAATGGCATCTGTCAAGGGGTGGGATATATTAAGCAGTAAGTGAACAGTCAGTTCTTGACTTGGCAAGGGCCAAATTGTGATTGCTAGACAACTGGGTCAAAACATCTCCAAAACAGCAGGTCTTGTGGGGTTTACCAGTATGCAGTAGTTAGTACCTACCAAAAGTGGTCCAAGGAAGGCCAACCGGTGAATCAGTGGCAGGGTTATAGGCGCCCAAGGCTCAGTGATGCACAGGGAGGTGGAGGTCAAAGGCTAGACAAGCATCTGTGGAATATGTTGGACAAACAACTCCGATCCATGGAGGCTCCACCTCATAACATACAGGACTTAAAGAATCTTCTGCTAATGTCTTGGTGCCAGATATCACAGCACACCTTCAGAGGCCTTGTCTAGTCCATGCCTTGATGGGTCAGAGCTGTTTCAGCGACACAAGGGGGACCTACACAGTATTATGCAGGTGGTTTTTAATGTTATGGCTGATTTGTGTACATTAAATTGATATTATCAAAATTCTGACATGATGAAAAAGTTGGGATTGTTGTAGACTTGACAAACACAGATAGAAACATTTTGTAGACTCGTATACTGTTTGGTTTTAGAAGGTCCAATATGTCTGTTTCTCATTACATCATCCTTCAATCTAAAAAAAAAAAAATAAGTTCAGCAGGGCAAGACATTTTAATTCTGTTTTGTATAAATATTTTATTAAATTCTTAAATGTATTGAGCATAATTAAACTATGCATTGAGCATACTTAAAACATCTACAGCTAGAAGTTTATTTCTCATCAGGCTCAACATACTGAGGCTTGGACGATGATTGGTCATCAAATAGATAAAGACTTTGACAATAATAATAATAATAATAATAATAATAATAATAATAATAATAATAATAATAATAATAACAACATATGAGAATTAAATGTCACCCAGCAATGAAGTATATACAGTTAACTCATTTTTGACCAAAATGTCAAACAGAACCTTGTTTTTATGAACCTGGAAACCTCAATTTCTTAACTTGGCTGGCTAGTCCCATTGTTATTTTTTATTTTTTAAGGCAAAGGATTTCACTTTCTCCTTTTTTTGGCATAACTCCGCTAATTCAGTATTTTATTATGTGCAGATGATTGGACTATCCGTGATTTATGATTGGTAAATTCCACTTGAAATTCTCATTTGTCTCTTTTTCATGCTCAAACATGGACTGCACTCACATGAAGATATTTGATAAATGAGGCCAGTTTCCTGTTCCTTGTTGCCAAAGGAAGCCTGCAGTTCCCCGGCATTTACTTCCCATTATGATTTAATTTACCTAATAATCTATTCTGTGCAAAAAATTATCAAACAGCACATCTGCTGCGGTCAGAAGTACTCACCACTCATATTTACCTTTCCTTTATATTCATTACGTAGTGGAAGATTATCGTTGCAAATCAACATCTACTGGTTTCTGATTTACATTGCTTTTGTTTTGCATGGTGCCACTTCAGCTATATCGATACATTTTAGCATCCAAATGTGTCACTTAAATGTGTCAAATAGAAAAAAAAAGCCTGTCTTTAAATTAGCATCGAAATATTCCACAATGGAGAAGAGCACAGTTTTGGTTCAATACACATGTGACATACAGATGTGACGCCACTTTATCAGTGATTTTAGCAATGTTAGAGTAGAATATTTTCATACTTCTGTGTATATATAAGCTGAGTATTTATTCTACTGTTTAAAATTTGACAAAAGATTGCTGTTAGAAATTATGATTTTCCTGATGATTATTTCTCACTTATGCCTCTAGGGGGAGCCTGGACCTGCAGGACCAGAAGGGAAACCTGGACTTCCTGGAAGAAATGTCAGTGTTTCCTGAAAACCTTATAAAAACATAACATTCACAGCTTCATTTATCACTTATCTTTGACTTTTGGTGCACAGGATGCATAAAAACTGCTAGAAATATTAGCAATGCTTGACCAGGGATATTGGAATTGGTATTACTTTTATCGTCCACTTAAGAACACCTGTACACCTGTCCGTTCATGCATTTATCCAATCAGCCAATCATCTGGAAGCAGTACAATACATAAAAACATGCAGATGCAGGTCAAGCACTTCAGGTAATATTCACATCAAATATTAGAATGGCAAAAAAAAGATGATCTCAGTGAGTTTGATTGTGGCATGGTTGCTGGAGCCAGGCAGAAATACCTTGGACAGTTCAAGGTTGGAACAAAACCAAGTGGCATTTTTCCAATCTTCAGTCTGTCTAGTTTAGGTGAGCCTGGGCCCACTGTAGCCTCAGATTCCTGTTCCTGGCTGACAGGAGTGGAACTCCTGCTGCGTGGTCTTCTGCTGTTGTAGACCATTCACCTCGATGTGTTGTTTGTTCAGAAATGCTTTTTGGCTCACCACATTTGTAAAGAGTGGTTAATTGTGTTACTGTAAGCCTGATACCTTGAACCAGTCTTCCCATTCTCCTCTGATCTCTCTCATCAACAAGCCATTTTGCCCACAGAACTGTCACTTACTGGATTTATTTTTATTTTTTGGTCCGAGTTACTGAGATCACTTTTTTTTTCTGATGTTTGATGTGAACATTATCTGAAGCTCTTGATCTGTATCTACATGAGTTTAAATATTGTACTGCTGCCACATTGGATGACTGTATAATTGCATGAATGAATAGGGGTACAGGTGTTCCTATTAAAGTGGCTGGTGAGAGTATACAGTATTGTAGTTGTTTCTTAAAATAACAATGGTGCAATAAAGAAATAACCTGTGGAAATTATGGCACCCATTCAAATCTCAGAGCTTTCATTCTTGCTATGAGTTCAAATTCAAATGCTATACTGTGCTACATATAGTACATATTTCTTTCCTATTTTTTTATTTATTTATTTATTTTAATCCAGGGCGAGAAAGGAGAAAAAGGTGAAATGGGGCAGAAGGTATGTTTCCAAACAGTATGTATCTTACTGTCCATTTCTCCCTGCTGTATTTCAACTATAAATGTGAAAATCTTGCATGTGTTTAGGGAGAAAGAGGTCTAGATGGAGTCAGTCTTCCTGGTCCACCAGGGCCACCCGGACCACCCGGACCTGTCCTCAACCTTCAGGATGTGAGTTCATTCATTTTAATGTGTAGTTCTATTTTAACCTCAACTGAAAAATTGCTAATACATTTGTTTATCTTTTTATCTGCTTACCAGTTAATGCTGAACGATACTGAGGGCCTTTACAACTTCACAGGGATTTTTGAACCTCGAGATCCTTTGGTGAGTACATTTCTGACCTCTCAAGAAGTATTCAGTTATTCAACTGTAGGTTTCTCATTCTGACACATCATAATGTGGTATAATAATCATGCAATAGCAGATTAGTATCAATTCTTTAGCATCACTTTTTGCACAAGATGTTATAGGAAAATAATGGGGTGGTGTAATTCAGCCAATTCACTTCAATGTAACGCAAAGTTACTGAAGCACAGCAATATGCTAACGATGCTTGTTTTATTTATTTAAAAAAGCACATTCAATTGATCTCTTTATAGTTACATTTCATGTTGTGGAAAGTCTGCCAAACAAGTTATTCCCATTATGTTATAACAGTTACAGTATAACCCTCACCAGTTTTTCTCAAAAAACCTGCAGCCAGTCATGCTACCAATAACCCGAAAAAAGACTTTCTGATGCGTGTCAGAAAGCTTTAAGAAGCAGTAATCGATTTTTAGTCAATTTTTTAGCTTTAGTCAAGATTTTTAGCTTACAGCTCACAGGAGCTTATTATACAACCCGAATTCCAAAAAAAAGTTGGAACGCTGTGTAAAATGTAAATAAAAACAGAATGCAATGATTTGCATATCGCATAAACCCATATGTTGTTCACAATAGAACATAGTAAACATATCAAATGTTTAAACTGAGTAAATGTACCATTTTAAGAAAAAAAAAGGTAATTTTGAATTTGATTAAATGAGTTATACAAGAGCAATTTGCCAACATGGACTTTAAATAGTATACTTAGTATACTAGCAGGCGAGATATCATTGAGCTTTGACCTCAGATGCTGTTTTGTATGAGAATGTGATTTCCTGTGAGAATGTGATTTATAATAGTATACTTAGTCTCTTCGTATAAATAGTATACTTAGTATCTTCGTATAAATAGTATACTTAGTATCTTCGTATAAATAGTATACTTAGTATCTTCGTATAAATAGTATACTTAGTATCTTCATATAAATAGTATACTTAGTATCTTCGTATAAATAGTATACTTAGTATCTTAGTATAAATAGTATACTTAGTATCTTCATATAAATAGTATACTTAGTATCTTCGTATAAATAGTATACTTAGTATCTTCGTATAAATAGTATACTTAGTATCTTAGTATAAATAGTATACTTAGTATCTTCGTATAAATAGTATACTTAGTATCTTAGTATAAATAGTATACTTAGTATCTTCGTATAAATAGTATACTTAGTATCTTTGTATATATAGTATACTTAGTATCTTCGTATAAATAGTATACTTAGTATATTCGTATAAATACTATACTTAGTATCTTCGTATAAATAGTATATTTAAACATTAATTTGCTTTAAATAATTAGTGAGTTTACTTTACCATTATTGATTTACTTTTATTTACTTCATGAGACTTCAAATGGCTTCAAATTTAAGCAGTCCTTTAAACCTTTTTCATTTTGTGTTTCATTTTTTTTCAGGAGCCGAGAGGTCCAAAGGGTGACCGCGGCATCCCAGGAGTCCAGGGCCCCCCAGGGTCAAAGGTGAGTCTGATGATGAGGAAACCTGCCTAAAGTCAGGCAGAGATTGATTAATGAAATCCTTCATATATGAGAAACCATTTCTGACATTTACGTGTTAAAACGTCACTCTTCCAAAAAAAGCCTTTAAAAGGCATCTATACATGTTAGATTTTAATCAGAGAAGTGACGCACTCAACAGTTCAAGATTAAAGAGTGTCTCCATATTGAGGTTCTGGCACACACACGCGCGCACACACACACGCGCGCACACACACATGTACGCACAAACATAGACACTCGTGTGCACATATGCGTACACACACACGCACACACACACACACACACATGCGTACACACACACACAGACTAGCAAATTCAGTCCAGACCTACTAAGAAAACAGAATGAGATTGTTATCCAATACTAACCTCTTTTAAAAGGTCCTTCGGTGCTTTCTTTGGCATATGGATTATATTAACCTGAAAGTGTGTGTGTGTGTGTTTGTGTGTGTGCGTGTGTGTGTGCATGTGTGTGCACGTGCGTGCGTGCATGTGCGAATTTTCACCCTGCAATACCCTGCTATGTGACACATGACCATGTCCACATTTGCTTGCTTATACAGTATATATGTGTGTGTGTGTGTGTGTGTGTGTGTGTGTGTGTGTGTGTGTGTGTGTGTGTGTGTGTGTGTGTGAAAACTACTTCATGGATTTCTTTGTAATGATCTGGATTTCCATATAAATGCCTCATAAACTGTGATCTGATCTTTTCAAGTCACATCAGTAAATGTTTTTAACAGACACCCCAAACAACAGTTTGAAATGATTTGCACTCTCAAATACAGTGATTGATAGGAACGTATGTGTCCTCCTTATAGTATACATATAGTAACAAGTAAAACTTTGTTTACTGGCAGTAATCTCAGCCATCTGCTTTCTGTAGCTCTGGACACCCCTGCCCAAAGGTTAGGAAGTATTTTCACTCATTCCTCTATTGCTGTCAGGTATAATCAGTTCAGGTATCATTTGCGATGCCTTGCTTGAAAAGCCTCTTTTAAATCATGCTACAGCAGTTTAGTAGTCTGGGAATTGAACTAGTATTTCAATACTCATATGTTTAATGCCATTTGGCATCTTATTTCATATTTCCATTTCCAGGTGACCTGTAATGTCAACTAAATGCCTGTACTGTAATTACTTACCCTGTTGTTTGTTTTCAGACAACCGCCATTTTTTTTTCAGTTTTTTATTTGTTGAAAAAGTTTGAAATATCCAATAAATTTGGTTCCACTTCATGATTGTGTCCCACCTGTTGTTGATTCTTCACAAAAAAATTACAGTTTTATATCTTTATGTTTGAGGCCTGAAATGTGGCAAAAGGTCGAACAGTTCAAGGGGGCCGAATACTTTCGCAAGGCACTGTATATTTTATATTTTACAGAACATTTAATTTAGAAAACATTGTTAAATGAAGGGGGGGGCATAGTAGCTTATTGATTAGCACGTTTGCCTCAATCCTCCGGGGTTGGGGTCTCATATCCTGTCTCAGCCTCGTACACACAGAGGTTGCATGTTCTTCCTCCAGGGACTTTGGTTTCCCCCCTCAGTCCAAAAATATGTGCTGTAGGCTGATTGCCATTTACAAATTGTCTGTAGTGTGTGAATATGTGAGTGAGATTGTGCTCTGCAATGGGTTGGCACTCCATCCAGGGTGTCCCCCACCTTGTGCCCCAAGTTGCCTAGAATAGGCTCCACACTCCTCTGTGACTCTGTGTGGGATAAGCAGTATGGAAAATGGATGGCTTTATGGATGGATGGATGGATGCATAAATGGATGGTGGGATGGATGGATGGTGGGACAGATGGATGGATGGATGGATGATGGGATGGATGAATGGATGGTGGGACAGATGGATGGATGGTGGGACAGATGGATGGATGGATGGTGGGACAGATGGATGGGACAGATGGATGGATGGTGGGATGGATGAATGGACGGTGGGACAGATGGATGGATGGTGGGACAGATGGATGGATGGTGGGACAGATGGATGGATGGATGGTGGGACAGATGGATGGATGGATGGATGAATAGATGGTGGGACAGATGGATGGATGGATGGTGGGACAGATGGATGGATGGATGGATGGATGGATGGATGAATAGATGGTGGGACAGATGGATGGATGGTGGAATGGATGGATGTTAAATGAAGGAAGATCACTATAAAACATTGTGTGTTGTATGTTTTATAAGTCTATTTCTTTCTATCAGATTTACATACATTAATGGCCAATGGCTGATTCATGTAGAAATCCAGTTCATTTCGAGATAGAACTTTTCATAATACTTTATGATTAAATGTATGTGGACATGTTTTTATTTATTTTCCAGCTGCTTTATTGATGTGCATGCATGTCTGTATATGTTCGTGTGTGTGTGTGTGTGTGTGTGTGTGTGTGTGTGTGTGTGTGTGTGTGTGTGCGTGTGTGTGTGGTGTGTGTGTGCGTGTGTGTGTGTGTGTGTGTGTAGGGTGAGAAAGGAGAACCAGGGATCACTATTGGTGCAGATGGATCATGGTTTTCTGGAGTTACTGGGCCTCAAGGACCGAAAGGACTCAAGGTTGCTTCTGTTTAATAAACTTTATCTCTGTAGCCACTTTAAGGTGTGAAGTTGTGAGAAAACCGAGAAATAATTATAGTTAATTATAAAATAGTATAATAAAAATGCAACAAATAATAGCAATGAAAATAGAAGAATATAATTATTAAAATAATTTAAATCTGATCTGCCAGTAAAAATAAGGCAAATAATAATCCTTTATAACGCTAAAGTAAAAATACATATTTAGGATTTTTTAAGCACTGATAGATAGACAAATGTTTAGATCTTTTTTGACTTGCATAAATGTATATAATAATATACAGTAAAATGAGCAATGCTGCTCATGACTTTGGTTTAAGATCACCACTGAACTATATATGAATATTAGCAAGCAGTTTAAAAACAGTTTGAAAATTGGATTTCACACTGATTGATTTGAACAAAAGTGCCAGTAACTTCATGCATGAATTCATGTGTACAAATATGTCAGTGTAACGTTGCTTCCATTAGTAATTAGTGTGGTTTCCGTAGCTTGAATTCATCATGGTTGTAATGGTATTGTTTACAAGTGGGCATGTTATTGAGTTAAATGCGAATTTCCATCGGCTAACTCCCTCCAGATTTTGTTATATTTTCATTAATTATCTGAAAATGTTAACATGTACTGTCTTTTTAGGGTGACAGTGGTGATCCTGGACTGCCCGGTGTAATGGTGAGTGCAAAGACCCTACAATGCTATTATATATATATATATATATATATTTATATACAGTGCCTTGCGAAAGTATTCGGCCCCTTGAACTGTTCGACCTTTTGCCACATTTCAGGCCTCAAACATAAAGATATAAAACTGTAATTTGTATATTAGCAAAAGGTGGCGCTA
>JAFFST010054302.1:99247-120414 GCA_022414735.1 Noturus placidus
CTGTAATATTAACTACTGGCCATTTGAATTGCTATTAATTTGTTTATCAGGCTCTACTTTGAAGTTTTTTGGGGTTTTTTTTTTTCGTTTTCTTCCCCATGCCTTTGTTGTATGGCTACAGCTGCTTCTGTTCAAAGTGTTTTGGAAAATGTTATGAGGCCAGAGTTGCCTGTACTGGAGTAGACCAAGTGGAACAGTTTTCCTTTTTTTTCTGGCACGTTCCACTTCTTACATCTTGACTTCATTTGTCTGTGCACCTGTTATAAAGGCTGCAGTATTGATTAGAGCAGAGACATGCCTCACGGTCATCATTTTTCTGTATTTGGCTTTATCAAACAGGGCCCGGTCGGACCAAGGGGACCCAAAGGGGAATTTGGATTTCCTGGCCGCCCAGTAAGTTAACATTCTGCCATGCAAATTCAGCATATTTGCTTGGGCTGTCTTTAATGTGTTTAATACAGATGTTGTGCTTCCAAATATGGTCAAATATTCTGACTGGGGTTAATATGGTTTGCACATTAATACTTGGACATCTTCTGTCTTGTCGTAGGGTCGTCCTGGTCTGAATGGACACAAGGGAGAAAAGGGAGATTCAAATGGATTACCGGTATGTACAATATCATGCACATACAGTAATCTGCAGAATTATTGGAACCCTTCTAGTGAATGTTAAATGCCATGTCATCCCTCATCATGGGGAAAATAAAGCACTCAATACAAAAAGGTGCTTGCTCACCTGCATAAGGTATGTAATGGATATGTGAAAAACACAAAGAGTTACTAATGGTCATTTTAAAAGTTACAATTAAGATAATTGGGCTCATAATTTTTTTAAAGGCTAGAACAGTTAAAAATTTGCCGCAAACATTTACTTAATTTCTTTTTGTTTGTTTTTTTTTTTTTTCTGTCCAGATGAGTTTGCACCTAGTATTAATTGTGGACATGCTGATAATTTTTAAACTAGTGTTCTGCAGAACAAATGCACTACTCAATAATATTTCCCTTGATGAAAAATATTTCATTATAATAAAGCTATACAGCATCCTCATAGGTTTAAGCTCAAGATGCCAATCATTGCATGTGTTTTTCACTGAATCTGTTTATTTTTGCTCATTTTCATGAAGGGTGTCATTAATTATGTGGTTCACACACACACACACACACACACACACACACACACACAAACTTGCAATATGTTCTCCAGCTCTACATGTTGTGTATATCAGACATGAAATAGGGTTTAGTCCTCTTTATTCCTAAAATCTTATCTGAGTGCTGAAAGTATTTTCAGATTCATGAACCACTCCGTCTGGTTTTCATACTCTGTCCCATCGCTTTCCCCGTGACGCTGTAGCAGCGACCCTGTCAGAGACATGTAATGTCTGCTGCATGCTAGGAAACTGAAGAAATATTTGAGGCTTCTTAGTGTTTTCGTACTGAGTTGTAATTATGCCACTTACCATGTTTCTCTTCTCCTAAAGGAGTTCTTGCACACTAAAAGCACGAAAAGCAACTCTACAACAACAGCATGTCATCATATGGGGAGAGAAAAAAAGCCTGTAAACATAACTGTTTGCACTGTAGTTATAGAATATGTCCATGTCTATGTAACAATTATGATAAATTAGTTAGTTAGTTAGTTATCTATTAATAATACCAATAATATTAAAGGCCTCACATTTTAGGTAATTTTTGAGTTCATTCAATTATTTAGATCCATAATTCTGTTTCTGTGAATATTGTGCTTGCTAGACTTACTTAAACATTTATTTTTGATAATTTGATTTAAAAAAAAAATCTGCATACCTTAAAAAAACCTCACTCTTGCTTTATTTTAGTGATTGCGTAATAATTCTCTATAACTTTTATAACTTGAATATAACTTGCTATGAAATCTTAATTTCTAGTGCTTTAATTCCTAATAATAATAATAATATCACTGTAATTTCTCTCTCTCTTTCCATCCCTTCAAACTGTCTTCCTCCATCCTTCTACTGTAAAAGGGCCCACCTGGTCCTCCTGGCCCACCTGGACGTCCCGGAATATTCAACTACCCCAAAGGAGTAAGTGTAACCTGTTCTGCTTCTCCCTATTTTCTTGCTCATATTGAACTGTAACTCAGTGACTCACTGTGTCTACTTTACTTTCACATGTTTATAGACTGTGTTCCCGATTCCTCCCCGGCCCCACTGTAAAACATCCGTAAGTGACGTGTTCAGTCTCAACCCCGGAGTTTCACACTTGCTGTGTGTCTCACTCCTGATATATGGTGCTTTTGTCAAAATATAGTCTAGTGTTGATTGAATTAAATGTAAGGTAATCCTTATTAAATGAATAATCCAATGTTTTTCAACATCATAATTTCTAGCTTCTTGATCTGTAGTGCATGTAGAATTGCTGCACACAATCATTTAGACATGTTATATCTGTCTGTGTGAGTTCAAAAGTTCAGTTTGATTGCACATAAATGCCCAAATAACTTGTTTTCACAATGTCTGAGAACGATGTAAACCCTTGAGCAAGTAATATCATTTACATGAAATTTAATTTGGGCTTTTCTTTTCTTTAAAGCTCATAATCCAAAGCAAAGTCCTGACAGCTTAGACTGTTCCTTACTTCAGCAATTTGAATTTAAAACAGGTCTGGTGATGCAGGGGAAACTTTAAAAAGTGTGTAATAATGTGGATGTCTTTGCCTAATAACAAATAGTTTGAAATGTAAATTTGTTCAGTCAATCATTGAACTTGCACAGAAATGAAAACCCCCTAAAACCTGAAATGCATCAGTGATGAGCATGTTGCATGACGGGGAAACATGGTATGAGTTTGCTGCTCATTTTGTGATGAACTAACAGAGTGTGATCATGACATTTTCCCTTTAAAAACCAAATTTATTAACTAAACTTTGAATGTTATGTCCTCTTGTGTCATAGACAAGATGTGGAAGTTGAAATTTCAAATGCTTGCGATTAATGTGACTTCTAATTTGCTGTTTCTTCTGTATGTAATGTGGTCCAGTACCGCTACAGTACTACCTCAATAAAATCATAGAAAAAAATTTCATTTGAAGACTCATGTAGTGTATTGACACATTCAGATATTTTGGAGATCAATTCATAATAAGCATCAACTAAAATGAGTGTATACTTTTGTGAAAGAATTATGGCTTAAAAGCATTTTAAGTTCAGAATTAAAACAATTACAATGCTTGTGAATAGATTTTGCTGTGTACAAAGGTGGACTATCCACGCAAAATGTTACCAAAATGCATATCTGTATGAGATTGAAATACTTTCAGATTTGGATAGATAGATAGATAGATAGATAGATAGATAGATAGATAGATAGATAGATAGATAGATAGATAGATAGATAGAAAGAAAGAAAGAAAGAAATAAACTTGTTTACTAAACCGAACTGGCTGCTACTACTGAAGAAACAGCGACGCCACTGTATTTTGTCTTATGAAAAACAAGCGTGTGCCTAACACAAGTGTTTTATGTTTGAGCGTTCCCTTTTTTCTGCTCCATGGACTAAATGTCCTGTTTGTCCAGTGCATGATTTCTATCCCATATGGTTTCACTCTAAAATCATTCTGTTTGAATTAACACTACTTTGTTTACTACCGTTCAAGTTCTGCCCTCCATCTTGACCTGTAATTCTTTGTGTGTTTCTCCCTTTATTTTTGGTTTGCACCACAGATCAATGGCAATTCTACTGCAGGTTAGTTTTCAAATACTGCTGATTTACTGTCTCTTAGATTACTAGACTGTTTCATTTATTATTCAAGCTGACATGACGTGAAGAAAAGCATCATTTTTTTTATGAAGAACAAAATAACAAATGTCATTAGCACTTTCTATTTTGTGTTTAATCTCTGATTTCAGTAAAGTAATAACTCTCCTCTCCTTGAACTTCAAAATAATAAAAATTTAGAAATAGTGGATTTTTGCTCAGTATTCTTTTTTTTTTTGTTGTTGCTCTTGCTTTCCCCATTTGTCTCCTAAAGAGGGAGCCAGCTGTTCAACATCTGGAGCCAAAGGGGAGAAGGGTGAAAGGGGTCTTCCTGGCCCTCCAGGTCCCACAAGTATGTCACTTTCTAGTGTCCTTAAGCGCTACATATATATAGTGCGCCACATTAAGTCATTTCTTGTATTTATTTGTAACGTTGCAACATTACGAGTGTGTTAATGAACTTTTTGTCCCCATCACAGTTACTATGCTGGGTGCAGGCACCACGGTGAGTTGGAGACATCTAATGGTCTTGCTTTTATTCATGGATTTTCATGGTCACCAGACCATGACTGAATGAAAATGCGTTAGAAGTCTTAACCTGCATAACACCCTGTGTTTTGTCTGCATTTACTCAAAAAATGCTTGTGTTGTTATTTTCCATGTGCATATATTCTATGTGAATATGTTTACATTCTTTGTGTGTGTGTGTGTGTGTGTGTGTGTGTGTGTGTGTGTGTGTGTGTGTGTGTGTGTGTGTGTGCGCGCGTGTGTGTGTGTGACAGGGAGAGAAAGGTGACCATGGCTTCCGGGGCGGGAAGGGAGAGAAAGGCGAAGCTGGGATGCCAGGACCACCAGGGCTGCCTGGAACAACTGGATTGGTGGTCAGTAAGCACACATGCGCGCACACACACACACCCACACACACACAAATGTAATTTTTTTGTGAGGACCAGGTGATTGTGAACACATTTGACATTATCCTATCACTGTTATGACATTTAGTCCATTTGGCATCATGTAGGGCCATGTACACACTTTACAAAAAAAGGTGTAAAACAGTATTTTTGCAGTTATTGTAAGGACATTTGACAATCTCTTATGATTGTAAGCACGTGTGGGCCTCACAAAGGCATAAAGGGCTAAATATATGTAAAGACACACACACACACACACACACACACACGCATGCACCCACTTACATTAAAAAAGTAAATAAAGTAAAAAAAAAAAATAATAATTTAAAAGCACTGTTTTTGTGGGGACCAGGTGATGGCAAGAATATTTAATACTGTCCTGCAGTTGTGAAGACCTCTGTCCCCCCCTTCCCCCAATATGTGGCCCGCATCACCACCGCACCCCCCACCAACACACACAAACTGTATATACACTCTGATTCCTCTGAATGGTGGCCCGTACCCGTATCCCCTCGGTATGCCGACTCTTTTTATTTATTTAGTTTATTATATCAAATGTACATAACTTTTTCTTTTTTCTCTTTTCTCCGCTCTCTACAGCTTGCTTTATTTTGTTTGTCCTCTATTGGTGTTGTACTCACGTATTTTGTTCTTATAAAAAAAAATTCACATCAAACATCAGAATAGGAAAAAAACTAAAAATAAAAACAAACTGTATGTACACACACAGTATAAGGACCAAGAGATTTGATTCTATCCTGTCACTGTGAACACACATGGTTCTTTTTGGCCTCACAAACAACTAAAAAGATGTACACACACTATCTCTTGCTGTCTCTCTCACACACACATATACACACACACACACACACACCCATACTCAAATAGACACACATACACACACACACATACCCATACTCAAATAGACACCCATGTACACACACACACACACACACACACCCATACACACACACCCATACTCAAATAGACACTGTCGCTTTTATCCAAAGCGACTTACAAATGAGAGCACACACACACACCAATGCTAGCAGAGCTGCCATGCAAGGTGCTAGCTTGCCATCGGGGGCAACTTAGGGTTCAGTGTCTTGCCCAAGGGCACTTCGGCATGGGATCACCCGGGCCGGGATTCGAACCACCAACCCTACGATTAGTGGATTAGTGGACAACCCGCTCTACCGACTGAGCCACAGCCGCCCCATATACACACACACACACACACACACACACACACACACTCAAATAGACACACACACACACACACACACACACACATATACAGTGTTGTGAAAAAAGTATCTGTTGATTTCTTCTGTTATTCTGTACATCTCACACTAAATAGTTGTAGATCTTCAAACAAAATACAACATATAACAAAGGCAACCTGAGTAAACACACAATACAGATTTTATTTAATTTTTTTTATTGAGGCAAAAAAAGTTATCCAACACCCATCATCTATGTGAAAAACTAACTGCCCCCTTAAACTTAAAATCCTGTTGTGCCACCTTCACCAGCAAAAACTGAAACCAAATTTCTAGGACTAGGATTTACTCCTATGCTTTGAATCATTGTCTTGCTGCATAATCCAGTTGCACTTGAGTTTGAACTTATGGACTGAAGACCGGACATATTCCTGTAGGATTTTCTGGCAGAAAGCATAATTCATGTTTCTCTCAATTATTGCAAGTTTCCCAGGTCCTGAAGCAGCAAAGCATCCCCACACCATGTAACCCTTCCCAGACTGATGTATTTCAATCACTTTTTCATCATCATTTCTGGAATTTATTTCAACTTTGGCGTAGTGTGTTACTGATTAAGACCTTTTAACTAAATTTGTGCTGTTGAAAAAGTTCTATTTAAGTGTTGATTTGATTGAACCGAATTTGCAGTAATCAAACCTGGTTATGTCTAATCCAGCTGAACCCCATTATGAATGCAGTTTCATACAGTGGTGTGGAAAAGTGTTTGCCCCCTTCTTCATTTCCTGTTCCTTTGCATGTTTGTCACACTTAAGTGTTTCGGAACATCAAACCAATTTAAACGTTTAAATTGGTTTGATGTTCCGAAACACTTAAGTGTGACAAACATGCAAAGGAACAGGAAATGAGGAAGGGGGCAAACACTTTTTCACACCACTGTAGATTAGGGGAATTAGTAGCTAAATGGATAACGTTTTTGCTTCAATAAATAACTGTCATTTACAAAGTGTATTTTGTACTTTGTTTTATCTTACATTTTATTTTAATTTCTGAAACAGTTTAGTACAAGATATACACAAAAACAGAAGAAATTAGCCAAAACATTTTCACAGCACTTTACTTTAGAAAAAGATGCTTAAGAAACTGTCATTTTTGTGAGGGCATTTGGTACCATCCTATCATTGTGAAGACTTGGTCCTTTCTGGGGCTAAATGCACACACACACACACACACACACACACACACAGACACACACACACACACACAGATTTTTGTGCAACATTACATTTGTCTTGTAAATCAGCTATCCATATAGACAATTCCATTTTGAACACCATGACCTTTCCTGATAGATTGATTGCATGTTCTTTTATCCTCTTGCCTTGGTCTCTATCTCCCTTTCCCATCTCTCTGATCTCTTCTATCTCCATTTTTCTGTTTTGTTCTCCTGTCTGCCTTACATTTTTTCCCATTTGTCTCTGCCTCCCACTTTCAATCTTATTTCTTCATATCTGTATTTTTCCTCATCGAACTCATCCAATTTCTCTCAACTGTATGCTCGTTTGATCTTTTTTGTGTGTGTGAGACTTTGGAAATTTATGATTGATGTTCCTTTGTAAAAAATAATTGCCTGATGACAAGCTGCCTTAAATTTTTTTAAGTGCTCCGATTCCTCGTGTAATTAGAAATGGATGGGTTGGCAAGCCTTTATCCAGAGATTAAAAAGAATCCAGGCAAAACAAATAAAAAAAAAGGAGATTCAAACCACTATGAAAATAATGGCAGCGTGCACTTTGTAGAGTTGGTCTCTTCGCTTCATAAATTGAAATTTAATTGGTGTTACAAGCAGCAAATAAATTACTCCCTGTTTGTACTGCTATCAGAGAACATAAATCTCCTAGGTTTACTATCAGCATAAAAGAATGTGTTCTGGTGGTAGTAGCTGATAAATAATTTGTAAATTATTAATGATCTGCCATAGGAAATAATTAGTAGCAATTTTGTAATGTTTTTGGTTCTCTCTGAAGGGACCTAAAGGAGATTCAATCATTGGGCCTCCTGGTCGTCAAGGACTTCAGGGCCCACCCGGTTCTCCTGGTATCGGAAGACCTGGCACCACCGGACTCCGAGGCCCTCCTGGACCTCCTGGCCCTCCTGGCTATAGCTCTAGTAAGACATTAGAGTTTAATACAAACTTAAGCTCTCTTGTTTTCTAGGCTCAGTATTGAAACAGATATCTCAGGAAAAAAAATAATTGTCCATCTGTACACCATCTGAACTGTAAAGGATTATGCTTTGTACTAGACTCACTGATAATAAATGTTTTGGATGAAGAACCAAATCAATGCTCCTATCAGCCAGCATGATTTAAAAAAAAAAAAAGTCCTGATGATACTGTTAACATATTAAACTCCCAGAACGTGTTGCCATGTCCACACCTTTTCCTCATACCCCAGTTTGTAACTATACACTAAATAATTACTAGTCATCTGAATCTATGAATAATCAAATAATTAGCTTAGACTATAAGGGGTTAAACTTCCCTTTCTGATGATGATGATGATGATGATGATGATGATGATGATGATTATGCATGCCGGTTATGAGGCACCAGCTGGCCTCTTAGTGGAAGTCATGGAAGCATCAGGAAATTCTGTACCTTAATAATAAACAGACTGATACTAAAGTATTTTTGTGATTTTAGCTGCTGCTATTCCTGGCCCACCTGGGCCGCAAGGTCCTCCTGGTCCACCAGGACCAGCTGCTGGGGGCTCTGGCTCAGTGAGTGACACTCATCATAACACGCCATTAACCTACAACACTAAGGGCCATATTCAGAGATGAGTTACACCCTCATAGTGAGGAGTTAATAGTAAAATTGAACAAATCGAATTCAGATCTCAGGCATGACTACAGACTTACGCACTACTCAGACTGTTGCAGTGGAGTTGTACATGAGGGATGGAGTTTGGCAAAAACAAAAGCATGTCTCAGTTATATACAATTCTGACCGTCAATTCAAGTCGATTTTTCTTTCATTATGTTGATAGTCTGCATTTTCTATCCAATAATTGTTTTTTGGGGGCTTAATGGCAAGTCCTTTTTTTTAAATGATGAATGTCTAGACCCTATTGTAAAGCTGTCTCTGATGAGTCTACTCAAGAAAACTCTGGCAACCTCAGAAACATGAACTGCAAGCAAGAATCTGAATAAACTGCCCAGAAAATCAACTTAAGCAACCGCATAAGTCGATTCTGAATACAAGGAACTTTCCCTGCTAAATAGTGACGTATCTTTTGAACTTAAGTTGTCAAGACTGAATATGGCCCTATGTTACTGTCAACCTTAAAGCCTATAACATCCTGACCTGTTGTTGCTAATGTAGTCCCTTCAGTATTGGCCACTGGCTTTTAAATAATGTAAAGATATGCTACATAAACTTGGTCATAAAAGGCCCAAAATCTACAAGCCAAATGCTTCTAATTATTATATTATATTATTTTTTATTATATTATTTTATATTATATTATATTATGTGTTGCATTTTTTTTTTTTTTTCATTTTTAACAATGGTTACAGAAACCTGCATATAATGCAAATAATTATCAAATTATGTTCTTTAATGTATTGAATTACTTAGTTTAATCAATATTAAGTTATCAACATCATTCAGTCAATACGTAGCCTATAAACTGCTCATAATATAATATTAACTTATTACATGTTAGGGCTATACCAGCGGTGTTCAATCTTATCCGGAAAGGGCCGGTGTGGGTGCAGGTTTTCATTCCTATTGAAAGTTTGGACACCCCTGGTCTAAACAGTTGCCATACCTAATATATAAAATATTGCATCTGTGTGCTGTGACTCTAATGAAGGCATGATGTTGTTACAGGTAAAGAAATATGCAAGTCTCTATGCCATGAAGCACGAGCCGTATGCGGTTGAAGAGGGAACATTTTCCATGGTTACAGATACGAGTAAACTCTACCTCAAGGTCCAAGGGGGTTGGAGAGAGATTCAGGTAATATTTTACTTTTCTTTATTCTATTATATGTATATTCTGTATCAGTCATTCTGTATCATGTCTTGTGTCAGAATGTTTTTGGTACAATATTTCCTAACATCCAGTCACTGTATCACTATTAGTACATTATAAAATAGTTATTATGAGTTGCTATGAAACAGTTCATGAATGAAAACGTATCTAATGTTTCTTTTGTTTCCTAGCTTGGAGGGTTGATTGAGGTGAATTCCCCTACTGTCCTCTCACAAGATGATGTAAGTTCCAGCATGTTGTCTTTCACTGAAAAAGTGCTTTTTTATAGACAAAAACTTTTTTTGTGTGTGATGTGGGTAAAATGCAGCAAAAAATGTGGACCTCAACAAGTCCAGTTTCTCCTTCGGAGCAATTTCCAAACAACTGAAGGTACCACATGCATCTGTACTAACAAGTGTGTGTGCAAATATAAAATATCTTGGGACCATATCGACATTGCATCATTCAAGAAAGAGGCACAAATTAACTCCCAGGAATGAATGAACTTTGGTCTGAAAGGTTCACTTGAACCCCAAGACAACACCAAAAGTTCCACTTTCGACTCATTGGTCCACAGAACCTTCTCCAAAAAGGTTTGAGGAAATTCAGAAATTCAAATTTCACCTCACCACTCTTCCATGGATGGATTTGATGTTGTTGGCTCTTTTGTGACTTGCTGGATGAGTCGTTGCTGTGCTCTTGAAGGAATTTTGGAAGGTCGGAAATTTCTGGGAAGGTTCACTACTGTGCCGAGTTTTTTTTTTTTTTTTTTTCCATTTGGAGATAAAGGCTCTCACTGTGGTTCTTTGGAGTTCTTTGGAGCCTTTGAAATAGATTTGTAACCCTTCCCAGACTGATGTATTTCTTTACCTGTAATTAAATTGGATAACCTCAGGGGGGCATGGTGAGTTAGTGGTTAGCACGCTTGCCTCGCACCTCTGGGGTTGGGGGTTCGATTCCTGCCTCCCCTTTATATACGCAGAGCTTGCATGTTCACCCCATGCTTCGAAGGTTTCCTCCAGGTACTCCAGTTTCCTCCTTCAGTCCAAAGACATGTGTTTGTAGGCTGAGTGGCATTTTCAAAGTGTGTGAAGGGGTGTGAGTGTGTCCCGCAATGGGTTGGCACCCCATCCAGGGTGTGAACCTGTGTAGAATAAGCAGTACAGAACATGGATGGATGGGACTACAACTTTTTTTTAATGCTACTTCATTGTAATTTTGGCTTCAACATAATATCATAATATTTTCTGAGCAGATACTTTCTGGAAGATACATGATAGTGTTTTAAATGACCAAAATGTACAGTCTATACACATCAGTTAAAGTGTGTGTACTCACTTTAAACTTTTTCATCTTAAAAATTCATCTCTAGGCTCACCCTTTAATATTGGCGCCTCGATTCAGCAATACTCCTAAAATTCACACAGGAAGTGCGGTAAGAACGGCTGTCTTTCTCTGACTATTCTTTTCTTTTCAGCTAAAAAAAAATACAGGATATTGTTATTTGTTATGGGTTTTGTGTGAAGCTTGTAAGGGGAAAAAATCATTGGTTTAATTCTAGCTTGTATTTCTGTGGTTTCCAAGGTTCCTGTTTTAGACTATAAATTATGGTGCTGTCCATCCAGCACTGTTGTAGAACGTCCCAGCTAGTCTAAGTTTATTTTAGTGGTTAGCTCAATGGCAGGTCCATTTGAATAATGGACGCTCCAAAGCATAAGTATACAAAAGATGAAGAGAATCTGACAATAGCACCTTGCTGTGTTTAAGCATGTGTTTAAGAGACCTATGTTTGTGTTTCAGCGTGTTGGTATGTTTGTCATGCTTCATTAGAATTTGATCACTCCTGCTATAAAGTGTATAAGTGTAAGGGAAAAGTCTTATGCAAATGTTTGCACTCCCTAAAGCAACATTTATAGCAAAAAGACACAATGTGTTAGATTTACATTTACATATGTAATGAACATGAATAAGGTGGATTATTTACCCTTTCATCAGTTTTACCCAAAAATGCCTTGGGAGGAGAAACTGAAAGTACATAGATTAAGTGCACATTATCTCGTCAAAACAGAATTGCACAGTTATTTATGACAGAAGCGTAGGTTTAGTGGGTTTTGGTTTGAATTAAATTATTACAAGCTGCTGAGATAGATATAGATTTTAGTCCTCCCATCTAATATCACGACCAACCATCGTTGAACTGGTTTTAATGTTCAGCCCCGCTATAGACCATCATTCTGCACATTCTTCATGACATATCTGACAAACCTTCTTCAGATCAGGTCTGGAGCCTTAGAGGGACATAACAAAACTTTGGATTGTTTCATTTTTAACATTTTTACATTTATATTTTATATTTCAGCATTTCACCACCTCAATTACTTTTAGATTGGCAATTTTCTATACACTGAACGTTTTTTGTATTTGGTAAAAAAAGACTGTTTAGCATATGATGAATGCAATCCAAAACATAACTATTTAGATATCAAAACCAGATATAAATGTAATAAAAATGTCAAATTAATCTCACATTTCATTACAAGACTCATCATTTAGGTAAATATGTCTCACAGCTCAGGCTGGTTGCCCTGAACACACCACTGACTGGGGACCTGGGCTCCATCCACTCAGTGAATAAGCAGTGCAGACTACAAGCTCAGGCCATGGGCATCCGAGACGAGTACAGGGCTTTCCTTTCTCACCACCTACAGGATCTGATCGACATTGTGCAGCCGCCCTACCGCACCAGCTTACCCATTGTTAACCTCAGGGTGAGCCACTTATCTTCTCTGATATGTAGATGTGTTTTAGTAAGAGAGGACGGGTGTTCAAAAGCAGTAAAAAGACTGACTATCAGCCATTTCTGTTTGGAGATTTAAAGCTATTAAAATCTATTCCACTTCATATTTTCTTTGGTTTGAGCTGAAAATATTTTTCTTTTCCTCATAACAGTACATTAAATAAAGTGTCTATGATATTTTTGCAGGGTGAAGTTCTGTTTAAAAACTGGGAAAGCATCTTCTCTAATCACATTCTCCCCGGTGGGATCCCCCTCTACTCTTTTGATGGACGAGATGTGATGAGTGATCCTTTCTGGTCAGTTAACTCTAACACCGTTAACACCAGTTAACGCCTAGAACTAGTTAGTTATAAGAAATATGTAAAGGGACAGCTAACCCATGCAGCTTATATAGAATATATGTTAAATGGGCTGATGTTTTATGCATCGATGAAGACTGTAGCTGTAGAGTTTTAAATATATTCTAATTTAGTGTGGTTTACCAGGACGATAAATAAAACGGAGTTGTACTTATATTAATTCATTTTCATTTGCTCATACGGCTGAAGCTTTTATCTGAAGTGAATGACAAATTGAGGGTTAAAGACTTGGTAAACCCAACAGTGTCAGATTGGCAGTGCAGGGTTTTGAATTCAAAAGATTCCAATCAGCAGCCCAAAGTTTTAATCACTGAGTTACCCACTAGCTATGTATTCAGTTTTTGAGAGGTAATAATTCCTTATGATTATTATAGCACGTCATTTATATATTGGCTAATACAATATAATATTTCTCCTTTGAACAAAACGATGAGTATGTTCATAGCCTTTTTTTTTTTATTTCTGCAAGTAATGTACAAACGTATTTACATTTGCACAATGTGAATGTTGTATTTGTATCTAATTATGCATTATATATATAACAGAATATGAATACATTATTCAGAATGAGCAGCTATTAGCTTTAAAATGGATAAAAATACAATTAATTTGGAATACTAAACTGATAAAGATAGTGGTATTCAGTTACACCTGATGACATGATGGCATTGTCAAAATTTTAACAATTAACGGTGGCTTTGGTGTCATTTGAAGAGTGGATTAGGAAAGATGTGTCCACATAATGTTAACAGAGGGCAATTGTTTCCAATATCTCTGCAGTAAAAACCCATCAATTCCAGTTCCAGAGCTGTTCCCCTAAATAAAAATTTGGCTTGCCCAGCCACAACCTTGGGCTACACTTATCAATTTTTCTTCCCCATTTTTCCAGCACTGTATTTTTACATCTAGCTTTGCCAGTTCCTTCTCTGTTTATGTCTATTTATACCCTTGGGTGGTAAATATAGCTACTCGTACCATGCATACGTGGTTACTGTGACATTGGAGCTGCAATTGTGGTTAGCAAATCCTCTTTTTCCAGCTGTTTGTGAAAGCTGATGTTTTTAAGCAACATGACAACTCTGGTTTCAGTAAGTTGGCATGAATGTGCATGAATATGCTGTTGATGAAATCTACGTTTATCGTCTAGGAGCGTCTTTTTGTACAGTTAGGAGAATTGAACTACTGCAGTCTTCTCTAATAAAGCCTAGTCTGCATGTGTGTAGTATTAGTAGAAAATGGGTACTAACCATAGCGAACACTGGATTATGATAGATGGACAGCAGATACAAAAAAGTCTCGACAGCATTTTATTCATCCTGTGCTGTTATGCCAAAGATTTTCCCAATGAAATATGACCGTGTATGTGCCAATGAACACCATGTTCTTTAGGTTTTTGCTAGGTTCATATTAAGTAATGAACAGATTTCAAACTCCTGTTAGAAGTGGGGTTTATGTTACTGCTTGTGTATTGAGCAACCATCTTCTTTCTGTGGTCAGTCATTGGTTTCACTCCTATGTTTTGGCAAGTTAACCATCCCACTGGACTGAACCTCTGAATTTGATTGATGTGTTTCACGAAACCTTTGGCCACAAGGGGGCAATAATAACTATGTTGTTATACTAGATTATACACTTTGAATAGTATCCATGGAAAACATGGCAAATCAACTTGTGACATTCAGTTCAGTCATGAAAACCAGATGATTTATGCCTTAAAAATCAAATTTAGAGACCTTGATTACGGTTTGTAAATGTGCATTTATTTCTGTACATTGTTTCACATTGTACAGCTGCACATTTCAGACGTTAGCCACAAAAGTCAAACATTTTGTGCATCTGAAAGAGTTTTTGTCTAGATATGCTACATATATGAGCCTTAAGATCAGAGATGAGAAGTAGCACAGTACTATTTATTTGTTAACGTTCTTAAGTGTACTTGAGTGGTTTTTTTTTTCTTTCACCGTTTTACTGTTGAGTTTTACTTACTTTTCAAAAGAAAAGTCTCTGCCTTCTTCTCAATACATTGACTACGTTTACATGGACAGCAATAGTCTTATTATTGACCTTAATCTATGTAAGATAATAATGTGATTAAGGTGTTTACATGAGTCGCTATTAGAATACTCCTGTCATGTACTCATTTTACATGTTATAGATCATAATTAGATTAACAGCCCACGTCATTACGTCACCGCGCCACACCGTCTGACATCCCTCCACAATTTCACGTATCAACATACAGTTCGTCTTCGTTATGGTCCCGTATACAGTTTTGGGTGTTTTTTTTTTTTGTATTTTTTTACGAACTCTATGCAATTAATTATTTGTGCAGTTAATTATTTGTCATGCTGTACATGCTAATAGACGACTTCTTGAAGCCGTGGGCTGTGTCTCCAACGGCATACTTACTGTTTATATAGTAGCCTAGATACATATATTTTTCCTCACTACAGGCCTATAGTAGAGAAGTTTGCAGTTTGGGACACAGCCATGCTCTCTTGTTCGCCGTAAAAAGCACTGCCATGTCGCAAATTTGGTGAAAACTCTCACACAACGTTCATAATGTGATTAATGTGTTTACATGTCTGTAATACACGTCCATAATACGACTAAAACAGGAGTACTCCACATGTCTTAATTCGATTAGAGCTTCATTAGATTATGACCATAATTAGATTAAGGTAAGTAAAAAATGCTGTTTACATGGTAGTTTCTAAATCAAAGTATCGTCTTAATCGGGTTAAGAATGGATTATTGTTGTCCATTTAAACGCATCTACTGTTAAACACTACATCAGTATATTTCTCTATAATCATATATTTGTAAAAGATATCTAAATTCCTAACCAATTTAAACTTTAACAAATGTGAGCGCAAAAATTAGACATAATACCCATCATATCAATCTATCTGCTGCTATGCATGATTTATTGCATCATTTATTTCTGATTCTTGTATGTTTACATTCATAAATGTAAGATTTTAAGAGTTGAGTGAAGTTCTACTTCCACTTTTACTCAACTGTTTATGTAAATAATTAGTTGCGCTTTTACTTAAATAAATAATTTGGATATTGTACCACTTCTGGGTGTGAAAAATGCAAGAAAACATGATCACATATTCGATTTGCAATTGTATTTTCACTGCATGAACACTATACAATGTACTTGTGATTCAGATATGAATAAATAAATGGTAAATGGTAAAATGGCACACTTATATAGCGCTTTTATCCAAAGCGCTTTACACTGTGTCTCATTCACAAATAGGAGGAGCACTATTTCATTTTTGTTTTTAGAACGTTTGCCAGAAAGGTTCACAGGACATCTGGTTGAGACTAGAGATGGGAATGGGATCCCATGATATGCACAAGTAGGATGATTTTACTTTCATGCATGTGAGAACAAGTGGACAGATAGAAACCATGCTCATTAATATGAATGTGTTGCACTGCATAATGCTTTTACAACATCCTTACATTTGTCTAAGACCGGTAGAGCGTGTTGTCCACTTATCCACTAATCATAGGGTTGGCGGTTCGAATCCCGGCCCGGATGACTCCACATGCCGAAGTGTCCTTGGGCAAGACACTGAACCCTGAGTTGCCCTCGATGGCAAGCTAGCACCTTGCATGGCAGCTCTGCTACCGTTGGTGTGTGAGTGAATGGGTGAATGAGACACAGTGTATCTTTGGATAAAAGCGCTATATAAGTGCGCCATTTACCATTTAAACCCTTATCGTTTAGGCCACACCCACTTCTGGTTTAAATCCAAATACAAATCCAAATGCATGTTATTCTCTGCATTGGTATTCATATATTTGTGTTCCTCTGCATTTACACTGATCTATTTGTGTTTCCTTGCACTGTCTCTGTGCAGGCCACAAAAGGCCATATGGCATGGTTCATCAGGGAGGGGAAGGCGTCTTGAGGATAAGAACTGTGAGTCCTGGAGAGCTGGTGACATGGCCATCACGGGCCAGGCTTCCTTCCTCTACAGTGGCCTGCTGAATCAGCAAACCCGTAGCTGCTCCAACCAGTTTGTCGTTTTGTGCATCGAGACCAACCCCAACCAGAACACCGTCAACGAACTCAAACAGGCACAATATCGCCACAGACGCTGGCATTACAGATATTAACATCTACACCAGAAATCTACAGCAGAAATCATTACAGATATTAACATCTGCAATCAAAGCGTCAGCATTCCAGAAGGTGTAAATATCTGTACGCTGATGAAAGACCATGTCATTGAGAAGCTAATGAACCATCAGTGAGAGCCATTCTCAGGTTTTGAGCACATGGATATTTAGTAGCAAAGCCATTTCTCTCACAGTGTAAAGCTGCATGATCACCATGTTTAAGCAGATGGACGCACCAGGCTTCCAAACTCTACAAGTCATTTTGATGCACTGTATTTTCATTTTTAACTTTTTGGAAATTCATAGATGTCTTTTTTTCTACTTCACATCATCTTTTCTTTTTCGAGTAGCAAAAGATGTGTCAGTATTTAATTTAATTTCAGTGTTTAATTTATACTTGACCGCACATAATCTAAATATGTCCGAAAATTGAGGATAAATATGTAATTTATAGTTTCAGTTGTTCAGATGAAATCTGCTCCTGTTTCTTGCCTCTTTTATGAAAGAAGAATTTCTACAGCATCTCTGTTGATCAAATTATATTCCATTTTTGTAGTTTCTGGAAATGTGACTGCAGATATATATATATATTTTCCAGAGAGCAATCAAGTCCTCATTTTCCGTTGTTTCAGTTTTTAGGCCAACAATTTGAGCAGTGGTCAGTGGTAAGAAGTAAGGAGTATTCTTCATTTTCACTGGTGCTTATTGAATAAAAATCTCTTTACCAAATATATTGTCTATGCTGTCATGTGTTAAACCTTTCATTGTGTAAAGAAAAATTCATCTTTGCCTTAGGAGGGATCTTAATACCATTAAAGTCTATTGGCACAATGCAATGAAAAAAACGTTCAAATATTTCTAAACGTATTAATTATGCAAAAAAAAAAGTTGTCTCTGAAGATATAGTAAAACATTTTATACATATAGTAAAAGTGTCAACTTGAAATAGCTCTCTAATTAACCAAGGTTTAAAATTTAAAATGGCTCCAGTAACTTTTTATGACTTAACCCTCCTATTATCTTTTTTCGGTCAATTTGACTCCATTCAATGTTTAACATCTGTAAATACATGCATCACTCCATCCTCAACCGCTTATCCGTAATCAGGTCGCGGGGGTAGCAGCTCCATCAAGGAGCAAAAATAGCAAAAACCAGCTCTGACTGGGGGATCCCGAGGCGTTCCCACGTCAGTGTGGAAATATAGTCTTTCCACCTAGTCCTGGGTCTTCCCCGAGGTCTACTGCCAGTTGGATGTGCCTGGAATACCTCCCTAGGGAGGCGCCCAGGGGGCATCCTTGTACAGTGCCTTGCAAAAGTATTCGAACCTTGTTGTTCGACCTTTTGCCGCGTTTCAGGCCTCAAACATAAAGATATAAAACTGTAATTTTTTGTGAAGAATCAACAGCAGGTGGGAGACAATCATGAAGTGGAACCAAATTTATTGGATATTTCAAACTTTTTCAACAAATAAAAAACTGAAAAATTGGGCGAGCAAAATTATTCAGCCCCCTTAAGTTAATACTTTGTAGCGCCACCTTTTGCTGCGATTACAGCTGTAAGTCGCTTGGGGTATGTCTCTATCAGATTTGCACATCGAGAGACTGAAATTTTTGCCCATTCCTCCTTGCAAAACAGCTCGAGCTCAGTGAGGTTGGATGGAGAGCGTTTGTGAACAGCAGTTTTCAGTTCTTTCCACAGATTCTCGATTGGATTCAGGTCTGGACTTTGACTTGGCCATTCTAACACCTGGATATGTTTATTTGTGAACCATTCCATTGTAGATTTTGCTTTATGTTTTGGATCATTGTCTTGTTGGAAGACAAATCTCCATCCCACATCCAAGGCACTGTAAATACATGATTGACATATTTTTTTTGGCTTCAAATTTAATGACTTTTCCTAATTTAACAGGGACAACTCTGCAAACATAAAATTAACCTGATTTTTTTTAATATCCTGTACACATTTTGTAGCATCTGTGTTCTTTGGGGTCAGTTTGACCCCAGACTCTTTTAGCTGTATAAAACATAAGAAAAGTATTACACACATTTGTTTTGGTTGTTTTATTGAGGTTATTAAATGCTATAATTTCACATATTCAATATACAGTTGTCACAGCTCTGCCAGATCAGAACTTCACTTCCCAAGATGCAACGCTCACCTCTCATGCACGCGTGCGCTCATCATCCCCGGAGTTCTGATCACACGTACCTTCTTTCTTTATGACCTTCTTTTATTTTAGAAATATTTCTAAGATAAGAAATATAATGTCACTACACGAAGCAGAAATATTAGTTCATGCTTTCGTTACATCTAGACTAGATTATTGTAATGCCCTAATGTCTGGATGTTCCAGTAGAAATAAAAATAAACTCCAGTTAGTCCAGAACGCAGCTGCTAGGGTCCTAATTAGAACCATAAGATACGACCACATCACCCCGATCCTATCCACACTGCATTGCCTCCCAGTTAAATCTTGCATTAATTTTAAAATACTATTATTAACTTATAAAGCTCTAAACGGTCTTGCGCCACAGTATTTATTTAAATGAAATGCGACTTATAATGTTCTCTCCAGTTTCAAAATTATTCAATACCCTGAATAGAATCCCTCACAATAACCCAAATATGCAAAAGAGGTGCTGTCTCAAACACACCTGAATCAACTAATCAAGGGCTTCATTAGTTGCACCAGGTGTGCTTGAGCTGTAACACATGAAATACCTGAACTAGCTAGGGGCAGAAAATGCATGAAATACTCTAATGGGTCAGAAAAAGGAAGCTATCAATGGCTGCAAGCAGATTTCTGAGAAGGCAGGTTGTGGAAAAACCCTCGAGTGACTGCAAAAGACCTGCAGCAAGACTTGGTGGCAACAGGCACTGAGGTTTCAGTGAGCACAGTATGACGCGTACTTAATGCAGAAGCTTTCCATGCCAGAACTCCAAGACGTACACCACTACTGACCCGAAAGCACAAGAAAATTCACTCAAAATCATAGAAATAAGCCACAGAAATTTTGGAATTCTGTTCTGTGGAACAAACAAAACTGGAACTTTTCTGCACAATGGATCAGCGGTATGTTTGGAGGAAGAGGAATGAAGAAAGAACTCTCTGTCCACAGTCAATGCTTTATATAAAGGCCTATTTAAGTAGTCAACAAAGACACATAATATACCTGAGACATAAACCTTTAAAAAATAAATTAATAAATAAATAATCATATTCTGGAGGTTTACACTGCTGGGGTCAAGATAAAAATTTTATCAGATTTGAGGGTAACAGGAGGGTTAAAAGCATACCTTTCATCTAAATAGTTTACATGAGAAATGTTTACGGTGAACGAGTGTTTACATCAGGCTGTCTCTGTCGGTTTGACCTCAGGTGACTTGGGTGTTGTTCCTCTTTCCTGTATAAATAAATTATCCTAAAACTAATGGCAACTCTTACAAAGGATAACTACCATGAATTCAGCTAATTGTTTTGCCATTTTATAGGCAGGTTTGCACCACCTATACACATCATGTACAGAGTCATGGCACTGTCACAGGTTGGCAGAAGAAACTGGCTTGGCATCACATTTGGCTGTTGTAAGGCCATTCTGGTGAGGTTCTGAGGTTTACCTCAGACTTTAATCACTGCACTTTTATATCACCTGCCAACACGCATCACATTGCCCATAAACTGACGTTTTGCTTTTTTGTTGTTGTTGTTTAAAAAAAAAAACCTTCAAAAACACTAATCCCTTTTTTCCCTAATTATTAAGTTTTGTGAGATGGAGCAAGGATGAATGTGTGTGTGGGTTTTTTTATTGAGGTTGGGGGTATTTACTATCTTACGGGGGATTGAATCTATCTGCAGATTTGTCTTTGTGGGAAACATTGAAGGAGGAAAATACAGTGGTGTGAAAAAGTGTTTGCCCCTTCCTCATTTCCTGTTCCTTTGCATGTTTGTCACACTTAAGTG
>JAFFST010054302.1:126122-139574 GCA_022414735.1 Noturus placidus
TAAAATACGACGGTGAATCAAATGAAAACACACACACACACACACACACACACACACACACACACACACACACACACATATATATATATAAAATTTAAGGTAACAGTAGAAGCTGCTATTGAGAACAATGGTCCAGTAGTGCATTTTTACTTCTGCTTCTACAAATTGAACTGTTTGTACTGTTTCTGTTTTATGTCATTTTTAAGGTCTTCATTTGACGCACACTCGTATATACCAAATAATGACCATATATGCTTTATAAAGCATGTTAAACCTCAAACTCTGATAGACTGGTAGGTCAGACAGCGTCCATTTGCTATACAGGCACAGAAGCTAAAAATCAGTTGAATCATTAATGCACACTGTTGAAGCATTTTGCACCTTTGTACCACACTTGTGTTTTGTTATCTAAGTGTAGTTTACATTTGTATTAGCAACTGATGACAGGGATAGAGAAATGAGAACATGAGTTTCTAATCTCGTTTGCAGCTAGATCTGCCAATTAGCTCTGTGAGCCAGAAGAGTGAATGGTCATGGAGATGTCACAGGATAGCCTTGGGCACTATATGATGAACTGACTGCAACATAAGGCTCATTGTGTGTAGCAGACCCAGTGTGTTGATTCAATTATAGTTCCTCAATCAAAGAATAGAATAAAATGATTTGATTCACAAGACCGCACAAAGAGGTTCAATTGCACAACAAAAAACAGATTAGTATATTTTATATTAGATTTTTTGAACACTTAACTATAGCAACAATTATTGCCGCCATTACTTTCTTCAGTAATCTGTAAATTAAATTATGCTATAATTAATTTTTGAACATTCATATAGATTTTAGTGCTGAAAGTATAGCTCTAAATGACAGAAAGTTTAACCTCTTTATCCTGGTCAGGGTCACAGTGAAACCAGAGGCAATCCCTTGAACACTGGGCAAAAGACTGTAGAATTCACAGTGGACGGGTGGCAGTCCATCGCAGGGTACCACGCACACACTCATTTACACCAAGGGTCAATTTAGCATAACTAAACCACCTACTTGCATGTTTTTGGACAGTGCAGGGAAAACAGAAATCCAACAGGAACACAGCATCCATTGGCAGTTTGGTAGTGCTGGAGTTTAAACAAATAACCTTCTGGTCAGTAGACCAGAGCCTTAACCATACTAAACAGTATGTTAAACTAGTACTCCAGCATCCATTATAACACCAAACAACCTACTTATTGTGTCCCACCCTGCTGAAAAAAATAACTGGTCACAGAAATTCTAATGGTTCCCACTACAAAACAAAAAAAAACATTACAAACCATCAGCTAATCATTAAAACCATTAATCCTTAATGGTATCCACTGGACATCACTTCCCACAAATAAAAGGTAGAAAATGACCTCTAAAGACCCACAGGGACCATTACAGTTTCCATTAAAACTTATACAATTTCCATAATGACTATTAAAACCATTACAAACTCTATGAGAGGGTTTTCCCCCCAGCAGGGTAGACACTACACTACAATACTAAACAGTATGTTAAACAAGTTCTCCAGCATCTGTTATAAAACCAAACAACCTACTAATTGTGTCCCACCCTGATGAAAAAACTAAACAATAGAAATGGTCACAGAAATTCTAATGGTTTCCACTACAAAAAAAAAACAAACCATTACAAACCACCAGCTAACCATTAAAGCCATTAATCCTTAATGGTATCAACTGGACATAACATCCCACCAATAAAATGCAGCAAATGACCAGTACAATGACCCACAGGGATCATTACAGTTTCCATTAAAACCAGTACAATTTCCATTATAACCATTAAAACCATTACAAACTCTATGAGAGGGTTTTTTTTTTCCAGCAGGACAGACACCATACTACAGTTCTAGTCTATTAAACTAGTACTCCAGCATCTATTATTGCTTTGTGTAGTCTGATCTTGCCTGCTATTTAGAAGTACAGTACAGTATAACGACTGGAGCCAATACGCATGCGCAGTCCGGTCCAGCCCATCTCTAGTAGGCGGCCTGTGTGTGCGTGTGTGTGTGTGTGTGCATGTGTGTGTGTGTGTGTGTGTGTGTGTGTGTGTGTGTGTAAAAGAAAAAGCCGCAAACACGCTGATGTAGAGTTATCTGCCCGGGGGAGATGTTCTCATGGAGCTGGTCACACCGACAGCGTCTCGTTTGTGTTTGACTTCACCATGCACTTTAGGACTTCAATAAGATGCGTGTGTGTTGCCAGATAATCATTTTGCTTCTCGCCTGCAACTTCTGCGCATTCGCTTATACTCAGGGTAAGTCTGCTTTGGGTTTATCGGACTGATGGAAGTTGTGTTCTATCACTTTGTGTGAAGTTAAAGTAAGGGGTAATAAAGCTGGAACTGGAACTCAGGAGTGTTTGTTTACTGTAGTTTCCGTTTGGGAAATATCTCGGATTAATTTCTATGTTGATTTGTTACAGTATTCTACAGACCGGTTATTTGTGTTGTACTACTATAGAATTGAACATAACACACAAGAAAAAAAAAAAAGCAAGGTTGAGAATAAATATGAATGATGTCTTTTATTAAAGTGCATGAAGGCGGAGTTTCTACGGTCGGTGTCCGTTATTCCGTCGTCATTCCTTCGAGCAGTTTAAAACAGAGCTGACAACTCAGTCAAAAGTCCAAAATGACACTGAACTCTCAGCTCCACGTACACAACATTAAACCAACACAACAACACCGAAAACGTTTGACAATCTTCTTGTTTTCCGTTTATATATATATATGAATAAATAAATAAATAAAGCAACTTCAATAGCCTGTAATACTCAGCTAATGCTGCCTTCACGTGCTTTCGGAATTATTGTGAATCTGAGTTTCCGATCTAAATGTTAGTTTCAGGTCCTAATTACACTTTGTTATGGATCTTTACAAATAGTTTTTTTTTCTTCACCCGGGTTTATAATTAGTCACTATTAACGTTTTATCATGACGGAGGTTATTCTGTATTATCATTGTTTTGTTATACTTTTAGTAGTCTAGTCACTGATTTGATAGTGGTTTATATCTAGCTACACTCATGAGTGCATTATTTATAAAAAAAAAAAAAAAAAAAAAAAAAGAATAATGTGTTTTTTTTTTTTTTTTTACAGCATTGGTTACATGTTAGAAAGATACCAAATTATTTCAGGTTGGATAATTTGGTAATCGTAGAGATTTGAGTACTTGAATGTAAGTATCGTAATTAGAATCACCAGAGAATAGATGAAGCACGTGAAGGCAGCATGGGCTCACATTCTTCACCACATGTTAAGGGTTTGTGTCCAGTGTTGGATTCTGTTTTATTGGGATGTTTTGTGTTTATTTGATTGTATTTTCAAGATACAGAAAGTTTAGAGAGAGAGAGAGAGAGGGAGAGAGTACAGTTTACGAGTAACAGTGAAGTTCTCACTCTGATGCTGGCCACACTTGACATGTTGCTCAGTTTTCCATTTGGCTGTACTTGTTTGTATTTGTTTTGCATGCTGTTGTGAAGCAAATGGCAGTTTGGCAAAGTGTTAGACTAAACCCTTGCCTGAGAGCTATTTCTTACTTATTTCTGTATTCAATTCCTGCTGGAAAAACAAAGAAACTAGGCTATACGAACCGTCACAGAAATTCTAATGGTTTCCACTAGAAATACCATTACAAACCATCAGCTACCTATTAAAACTGTTACCATTACCATCACTGGCCTTTCATGGTATCCGTTAGACATAACATGCAGCCAAGAGAAGGCAGCAGTGGGTAGAGACCCACACGGACCATTAAAGTTACCATTAAAACCAAAACATTTCCCATTAAAACCATTACAAATTCTACGAGGGTTTCTATGGTTTGTTTGGGGGTTTTTTTTTTTTTTGTTCAGCAAGGGTGATTTAATCAAAGGGCTACAGAAAGCAATTAGCATTAAAAATGACACCTAGGACATGGTATTTACCTGGTATTCACTACCATGTGTGGCCGCTGACATTAAGCTTAATAAGATCACATCTGATGGTAGGTCAAACCTGTGTGACAGTGCTTTTGACTTGTAATTAGTCCAAACTCTATTGTCATTAATCCTGTTCAATTTATGAAGTCGAAATAGTCAAGTAGCAATTTCTTCTTCTTTTTCTTCTTCTTCTTTTAAAGAATTGCTCCAGATGTCAGACTTTTCAACAGCAAGCTGTCCACAGGTTTCACTCACATCTGTCTGGTGTCTGGTCAAGTAGCTTCTCATGTTGTACCTATTTGAAGTTCTCTTTTTTTTTCCGGAGTGAGCATCTGTAACCAATTTAAGCTCCCTGCAAGTGAGATTCGGGACACTGGGGGGGGGAGGTGGCACTGAGAGCCGTCCCGCACCAAACAGCTTTACTTCATATGGCTCCTGGCTTAAGCACTGCATGGGAAATGATGTACATTTGCAGTATCTCAGGGTTCTTGAGTTGTATGAGGTCTGAGATGTATGCTATTTAAAGGCACCTTTTCACTTAAAGACACTTCCCAAACCTGGGAAAATGTGTAAGTTTAAAAAAAGAAATATTCAGTTTTCAGAGTAAGACCCAGGACAGGACTTCCTTACGAATTTTATGTTTTGTCTCTTTTTTTTAAAAAAAAAATCGCCGACACATTACTATGTCTCGGTAGCCGAACAGGACACGCCCGCCTAACACTCTGCTATGCCCATTGTGTTGTCCCGACCCTTTGTAAATGCGCGTCCATAGAGGTGACTGTCGTTTAAGGGAATGGATGACTTGGAGCTGGAGCAGCATGTACAGGTCCTGTTGGGACCTAAGAGGGCAATGATAAGTTCCACTTAGGCATGTTCTCTTTCTCTTCTCTCTCTCTCTTTGTTCCCACATGATAGCCTGTATAGGAGAAGGGATGTACATATATGGTCGTTTTGCTCTCCCACAGGCGCCTTGCGTACAAGTGCTTTTATCACCGCAGCCTTCCCAAACGCTACATCTTCTGATCTGAGTACACAGAAATTTCTGTCCCTGTTCTGACATAAGCTTTCTGTTTCTGGTAAAGTCAAGCCAAACCATTACAATGGTAATGGTGTGTGTGTGTTTTTTCCTGTGTGTGTGTGTGTGTGTGTGTATGTATATATGTATATGTGTGTATATATATATATAATATACTCTGCTTATATCAGCATTAAACTAAGAAGCTAGCATGAAACTTTGTGTCTGTGTGACTTATTGCTGAACTCGGTACTGAGAGGGTAACAGCATTGTGGGTCCAAGAATGTAATTCTGAAGCCGATATAGATGAAATCCTATCGTGGCATTTTACACTATGATGAAAGTGAGCGCAGACGTGCTGGAAAGTCTAGGAAAAGGGGCTTCCGGATTATTTTCATGAGGAAAGAGAAAAAATATTGTATCTCACTCACGTCTTTGCTTATCTGTTTTTGTCTCTTTCTCTGTTTACCTCTCTCTCTCTCTCTCTCTCTCTCCCTCCCTCCCCCTCAAAATATTATTTATTGGCTATTAGCAGAGATATAGTGTTTTTTTTTTTTTTTTTTTTACCCCTCTTCCTAAATAATGCATAAGCATTACGGAAATGAAATCTGAACTAATATTGACCCGCAAAGTGTGTCAGTGTCCACACACACTCAGTATCAATAAGGTGCCGTGTATATCTGCGGCAGGAAAATCACAGACCCGTACTCAAAAGTATCACGTTTATGTACATATCACACGTACACCACATGAGCATGGCAGTTGAGACATTTACAACAAACACACACCCGGTTTTTGAGTACTTTTGCATAACTGATGGATATAATGCATATAAAATCGAAATATAATGCAAATAAAATTCACTGCTGAGGGAAATCGAGTGTTATGTCGGAGAAAACTCCTTAGTAGGAAATAACCACAGCAGAGTTTTCAGTGCTAATAATGATTACGTTATTGAATTTGGCAGCCGCCCTTATCCAGAGCACACATTGACATCATTCATACACACTGAGCATTTGAGGGTTAAGGGCCTTGCTCAAGGCTCTGGGATTTGAACTCACAACCTTCCGATCAGAGGTCCAACATCTTAACCGCTGGGATACAACTTCCCTGTTTTTCACATGGTTTCCATACTTCAGCGTAAGGTTGCCATTTGTATGATGCTGTTTATAAATAAACAACGTTTACCCTTATAAGACTCCGCTCATTATTTCCTTATCTATCGAAAAGCATATTAAACAGTAGCAGTAACTACAGTGAAACTAATAGCAGAATGCGTGTAGTTACAAGACTGAGGGATATACAGTAAGGCCAGTGTTCTACATGATCACATTGTTTACATGTAAAAGTATTTATTAATCAAAACGATCCAGAAAATTGATGTGTAAAACAACTGTTGTTCCCCCCCATGTTGTTTTCTCCCCATTTCTGGTCACCTGATTATTCCCACCCACCAATCAGGTCTACCCTATGATATAACAGCTACTAAACCAGAGAAGATGAAGGCTAACGTATGCTGAAACATGTAAAAATCAGCCAACAACATCTTTTTGGACTGCCACTCATGCTTCATCACAGGGCAGCATGACACACTTTATCAGGAAGCACTATCTGCTCTATTCTGCATACATGATCGGCTATTGTCATTAGTGTCCATGATAGTGTGTTAGAGTATGCCATCCCTTCTACCCTGAGAGCCAGTTTTGCACCTGGGGACAGAGTCCAACATCAGCATTTTGAATTCACGACCTCCCGAAGATAGAGCGAATGCTTTTCTGTCATGCCACTCGGGAACATAGTACTTAAGACACAGCTATAGCTTGTTCAGTCTGTTGTGTACATCTTTTTACATCACGACAGATTTGTTTGGACCTGACCGCTGTAAAAGTTGGTCCTTAGTCGGTCCTATTTCTAACATTCTGAGAAATGAACGCAAAATCAAGCAAACGGCACAATATTCGCAGGAGCTCGCGATTTTTCAGATTGCCGCAGATCTTCCGCAGATCCCACTCAAGACGTGTCCTGTGACGTCGATTTATTTTCGATTTATGTGTCGGACACGGGTACAGCTATAAGGTCTCATTTACCAACAAACATCACTGTGAAAGACCGTGCAGAACAATTTCGTGCAATCGCAATTTCGCCAATTTGAGTAGTTTTCCGCAACCCTACAAGTTGCACTGCAAGTTTTGGAAAAAGCCGCAGCGAAATCAAGCATTTTTGGCCGCAACAAAACAAAACCTCCTGTATGACAAATCCTGTAGGAACTGTTTTAAGATACCGCCCCATTATTTACGTTGGTATTGCATTGTGCACACACGTTGCATCCATTTTATTTTTTTTGCACATGCACTGTAGATGTGTCGAATGAATGTAGGATATGCACAGCTGCCATCTTGCATATGTGCATGCATACATCCTATACATCCTGGGACTTTGTCTGTGTCTGTCTCTTGCACTTTGTTTGTTTTTGTCTGTGTGAAAAACACACACTAAACATTTATTTAAAAAATATTGCACTTACAGTCTAAGAGAAAATACGTGCACAGAAAAGTCCATGCTTTTTGCCCTGTGGCTCCTGATGAAGTCACGTGGTTTTGTTTTTCAGTATGTTGCTCTGCATGTCTCATGCAGTGGTAGTGTGTGCTGGTGAAGCGACTCGCAATAATAACGCGAAAGCCGTCAAACTGTACAATTTGATTAGAATGATACCGAGAGAAGCTGAAAAGATAATGTCAGATTTCTGTATTTGTCTGTGGAATCGCACTTATTCTTCGGTCATTTTCGTATTCTTATCATGGGCTGGATGTTCGGACATGGTCCCTCAGCTTGTCAGGATTAGGAGGCGCTCTTACGTAACAGGGTAGGACGCGTCTCTCGTTTGATCCTTTGCCAGCCGATCTGTTGAGCAAGTCCACCAGTCACGCTCTGCATCTAAACATATGCAAACCATTTCATTCATTGCGTCCTCTTTCTGCCTCTTCAGTGTGGACGAGGATGACATGTCTACAATGTGTCTTCTGATGTCTTGTTATTGAATTCGAAACAGTGGTGCTCTTTTGCTTTCTATGAGAACTGGCAGGTTCTTGACATCTGCTGAATAAAAGTGAGAACTCAAGTGCTTCAAAGCTCGGCTAACCCACACCGTATACATGTTAACCCACCTGGAGTACACATGTGTGAAGCTCCACAGACAGATTCATGTTGCGACCACATCTTTTTGCCATCGTCACCTACACGGTGCATGCACCATGAGGATGCCATCGCGTTAACATGTGTAGATATTGTAAATATGTATAAAATATTTCCAGATGTATTTACAGCAGCGATGTAACTTTTCGTTATTTAACTTTCTTTGATGAAACATTCGGAGTTCATTTTTGAAAAGTCGGAATTATACTTTTTGGCCATGTGCTTGAGCTAACAGTTTAGGACAATGTCATGCGTAGATGACTGGCATGTGTTGGCCATGTTTGGAATGTTTTTATGGTTTCTGCTCTTTAGATCTTTAGTGAACTGAAAACTCACAAGATGTCTTGTGAAATGTAAAATGTAAAAAAAAATAAAATGTCTGACCAGGGATTCAGAAGAAAAGTCAGAAGAGTAGTCCAAGAGCCAAGGACCACTTGGAAAGAGCTCCAGAAACACTTGGAGGCAGCGGGTAACATCGTCACAGAGAAAACAATAGGCAATGCTCTCCACTGCTCATGCTCACTCCACAAGACTCCATTACTAAAGAAAAGGCATGTCTGAGCTTGTTTAAAGTTTGCTTCAACTCATTTGGACAAGCCTGTGAGATACTGGGAGAGTGTAGTCTGGACAGACGAGAGATAAATTGAACTTTTTGACTCTCATACTACATTCCATGATTGGAGAAGAACTTAAAACACTAACAACACTATACCAACAGTGATGTTTGGAGGTGGAAGCATCAAGGTGTGGGGCTGTTTTTCATCACATGGTTCTGGCAGACTTCATATAATTGAAGGAACGATGAATGGAGCCTTTTACTGGGAGATTCTTGAGAAGAATCTGCTGCCATCCACCAGGATGATGATGAGACATGGCTGGACTTCCAGCAGGACAACGATCCAAAGTATACAACAAGGAAACTCTCAACTGGATTCAGAGAATAAAATCAAGGAGTTAGAATGGCCCAGTCAATCACCTGACTTGAATCCAATTGAACAAGATTTAAAGACAATATGTTTAGAAGAATGGACCAAAATCACACCTGATTACTGCGACCCATTAATTTCTTCATACAGGAAGTGTCTTGAAGCCGTCATTACAAACAAAGGCTTCTCCACTAAGTATTAAATCAATTTCAGTTAGCGTGTTCAATACTTTTTTCCTGTGTCATTCCACTTTATTACATATGACTTTATTTATGGACTTTAATGATGTGAGTTCTTTATATTTCCGGATTTCTTGAGTTAATACTGATGTCTGGGGGAAATTTCATGTGAATAACCTCATCGGAAATATATTTACTGAACGGCGGCCATGGCTCAGTCCGTAGAGCGGGTTGTCCACTAATCCACTAATCGTGGGGTTGGCGGTTCGAATCCCGGCCCGGGTGATCCCATGCCGAAGTGTCCTTGGGCAAGACACTGAACCCTAAGTTGCCCCCGATGGCAAGCTAGCACCTTGCATGCAGCTCTGCTACCATTGGTGTGTGTGAGTGTGTCTCATTTGTAAGTCGCTTTGGATAAAAGCGTCTGCTAAATGAATAAATGTAAATGTAACAAAAATGTTGATGTGTCCAATACTTATTTCCCCCAGTGTACTGTACGTCATGCTTCGGTGATTATATCTAGATTCATCTAAACATAAATATACTCATTTCACAAAAGATTCTCATGCACTGTTTGGAAAGAAGAAGAACTGAAAGTTTCATCAAATATCACAGCAACCGTAACCAGAAAATAAATATCACTTATAGAAGGTGAATGAAAGAATGTAGATTAAATGTGAAATCTATCCAGTATGCCGCTCTTTTCTTTCCATCCACAGGCGATAAAAACAGCTGTGCACTTCGGGTATTGTAGGCTTCCATCCCTAATCACTTCCACATCATCTGCAGGAGTTTTGACTCTTTATGACTATAGTTAATGGGAACACAGGTTCATTTGCATTTTATTTAAAATGATGAAACGTTTGGAAACATGGTACTTTTCTTCAACACTAACTTTTATCACCCTGGGTAATAAAATGCTCTGAATACCGAATATGCCCAGTTATTAAAGGCAAGCTGCATACATACGCCGTTCACTAAAAGCTTGGCTTTGTGACATAAATGTCTTGACCGAGGTCCTGTTTTCAGGAAAAGAAGTGAGAGGATTGGAATGTTTTATTTTTTTTTTCTTCCCATAACAATTTTTATTGATTCTCATACACTTTTCAGAGTACAATAAAGATATATCAATACAGAATCAACATTTTTTACCCCGATAACAGCCCCTCCCACCCCACCCAGGTATGTTTACATTGATTCATTTACTTATGATTCATGTACATGTGATTTAATTACATATGATTCATTTTCATAAATCCATACAGAATCAAACACCCCCCCCCCCTCCCCCCCAGCAAGATTTATATATGATTCATTTATATATGATTCATTTATATGTAATTCTAAATGTGGTTCATTTACACATGATTCATTTTCACCCACCCCCCCTACCTCGGCACATGATGGCTACACTAACTATTGCTGGTTGTATAAATACTATAAAACCCGACAACAGGCGTAAGACTCAAGGGCAATATATAAATCTTATAAATCTTAAAAGGCGTGCCTGTCCTGGCCGTGCTGGGATCAATATTACTAACCATCTAATACAGTACAATATTTTACATTTTAATACAGGAATGTTTTCTATTTCTTCTTATTCATCCCCTCCCAGTCATTCCAACAAGAGATTTAGCTATTAACGCATGACAGCATTTTTGCTCATGTCAAAAGTTGATTAATTGATGCGCAGGAAGTCAACTTTGACCTGGAACCATTATTCGTTCTTCCTCCAAATGGCTGAGCTGCCTAACTGGAATGCAGGAGTAAAAACAGACATGAATTGACCATTCAACATAGTACATCTTTATAACTCTATAGCTGCTATATATGGGAGGGAGAGTGCAGTAATGGTCATTTCAGCCAGAAGTGAACAGCTAAAAGGCTATTGAATTCTTGGCTTGTAGCAATTATTGTCTGTTCTTCCTGTATAAAGTCAGGAAGCAGTGTGCTTTCACTCCAGCTGTGGAAAAAAAGCAGCCGGAGAGCCGAAAATCAGAGGGAAAAGGAAAAAAATAAACCTATGCAAAAAGGAAGTGCATTGGCAGGAAATCCAAGCCATGTTTTGTGTCTCGTAATTCCACTCTTCATCGGCCGAAAACATTTGTGCAAAGATTTTCTATTTCAGACTTTGTTTGTCACTGAGTAAATATCTTTTTCGTCCCAGCTTTGGCTCTAGCTGAGTCGTCTGTTTCTTATGATTGAAAGTGGGAAGAACATTTTGACTCTCCGTGAGCCTCGAATGAACCGTGACCAGCTTGAGCTGGCTCTGAAGGAGAAACAGCCAGGACCTCGTAGTCACACCCTCTTATTAAACCCAGCAGATGTTCCAGTCAAACGTCCACGACACCGACACCTTGGCAGCACAGAATGAACAGGGGTTGTGTGCAATAAAATTCCCTCAGGCCATCGAGCAGTAGGACTTCAACCACAGAATATGATTATAATGCAGCAGTGACTGTTCAGATTACTATGCCCGGAGTCGACATGGCACACTTTTAGATATGACCTGCTCTCACCAGGAGACGTGAATATTTAAATCAGACCTCAGTTTGGGAAAGATCTTCTGAGTCAGCCACGAGAGAATCTACTGTACACACCCTTCTGTGCTCTCACCCCAGCAACTACCCAGAAATTCAAACATCATGGTTACACTCTGAAACTTAGCCACATAAGTGCTGTCCACAAGGAGAGAGGGAAAAGAAGCCCTTTGTAATTATCTGCGAAAATAATGGAAAGCGAGCGCGGGATCATGTGGTCTGGTGTTGATTGCTATAGATAGAGTCCAGGAGAAAATCCCTGTATGTTTCCCAAAACAGTTGGTTAAGCATGACCCAGGCATCCTTCACTGTCTGAGCAAGAAGAAATGTTAAATAAATAAATAAATATATAGATCCTGGACAACAAATTTGACATGGGGTGATATATTAGCAGGTCTTTAAGTCCTGTTTTTTTGTTTTTAGAATAAATGTTCCGATATTTGTTGAGAATGATAATATGGGAAAACAACGAAGGAGCATTAAAAAAAAAAAAAGTCTGTCTTTCTTGGCACACATTAAAATCGGACATTAGTCTGTGCTTTAATTACATTTAGCAGACGCTTTTATCCAAAGCGACTTACAAATGAGAGCACACTCACACACCAATGGTAGCAGAGCTTCATGCAAGGTGCTAGCTTGCCATCGGGGGCAACTTAGGGTTCAGTGTCTTGCCCAAGGACACTACAGGATCATCCGGGCCGGGATTCGAACCACCAACCCTACGATTAGTGGATTAGCGGACAACCCGCTCTACCCACTGAGCCACGGCCGCTTTAATAATGAAAAAACTATCAAATATTGACTCGTTTTTAATTGTTGCTGCTTGCTTCAGCACAACGTCTAGAACAGAGTTGATCTGGGTAAAGATGTGTACTCTGGAACCTTATTCTCTTTTCATCACCATGTCATCCTGCTTTACGCAGAACCTCCAGGATGTCACGGTTTTGCGATCACAGAAATGAAGGAAAAATCAAGCAAACGGCGCAGTATACTGAGGAGCTTGCAATATTTCAAATTTACCTCAGATTTTCCGCAGATTTGGGACGTATCACAACGTAGATTCACCCAAAGCCCTCTTTGAATTCACGTACGTCGAACACGAGTACAGCTGAAAGGTCTCATTTACCAACCGACATCACGGCGAAAAATTATTTGTGCAATCGCAGTTTCACCGATTCGAATTTGCATCGCAAATTTCAAAAAAAGCCGCACCAGGACGAATTCCGTTACAGTTACAAATAACTACATAAAAAATTGAATCAGTATCACTATATGAAAGTAATGTAATCTGATTACTTTGGGATTATGTAGAGTTTATTTTAGAGCTTAAAAACATGTTCAATGTTTGGATTCGTTTCAATAAAATAAATAAATCCTTAAATTAACTTTGCGCAAAATTGAATTGTGCTTGCAATAGAGAGCCAGAACTATAATCGAGCAGCTGTCTATATTGTGTTAGTTCAAAAAATGTATTTCTTTGCTATTAAATGGAAAAAAAAAAACGAATGGTAAATGGTCTGCACTTATATAGTGCTTTTTTAGCCTTAGCAGTTCTACAAAGCGCTTTACACTGTGTCTCATTCACCCATTCACACACACACACACACTCGCACACCAATGGTAGCAGAGCTGCCATGCAAGG
>JAFFST010054302.1:145017-156618 GCA_022414735.1 Noturus placidus
ATCTTCCGAAACACTTAAGTGTGACAAACATGCAAAGGAACAGGAAATGAGGAAGGGGGCAAACACTTTTTCACACCACTGTATATATCATTATATTAAGCTTGAACGACCGGGATTGTCAGATCATGATGACAAGAAATCGGTAATCGGTATCGGTGGCGAAAATCCCGATCGGAGCGTCCCTAGTGGATATCACTAATACTTCATTTTTAAAGGCTTTTTAATTTATACAACCACTGACCACTGTAATAGGAACACCTGTACCCTAGGGCTGCACGATTATGATAATCACGATTATTTTAATCAATATTCAGATCTCGATTATTTATCATGATTATTCATTGATTTTAGGGACAACACATTTTTATTGCACTTTCACATTTAAATAAACAGACCGCTGCTTTCACCTCCATGTCGTGCTACATTCCTGCTAATGTACAAATCTTTGCATGAAATCAGACTGATCCTTAAAGTGAATCATCTCGTAGAATCAAAATATAAATAAAATTGTACCCAAAATATAGGATAAGTAAAAATAAAAATTCCATCAACCAAATGAAAATATGCAATGCAATATAACAATATGCAACTAAAGCAAAACAGCTCTGAAACCCGAAGCAAAGACGGCAGCGCTAATATTCTCTAAAATGCTAACTCCTTTCCAGGTTTTGGCACTACAAGTTGACGTCGTCCCTGCACTACTCTATGGTGACTGGCTGTAAGTGTAGGAAGCGCTTGATTTGACCCTCTGCTGCGTTTTCTATGAGCGGAGGACGAACTTTAAACGTCAGTATCGAAGTCGATCATATTCATGTAATCTTGGTCAATCAAAATCGTAATTGTGATCAATATTCAGTTAATTGTGCATACCTACTGTACCCATGCATATTCATGCATTTATCCAATCAGCCAATCACATGGCTACAACACAATGCATTGGATCATGCGGATACATGCCAAAAGCTTCAGTTAATTGTCATATCAACAGGGTGTTCCCACCCACAGAACTGAATGCTTTTTCGTTTTTTCGCACTACTCTATGGATTGTTGTGCATGAAAATCCCAGATCAGCAGTTTCTGAACTACACAAGCCAGCCTGTCTGACAACAACAACCACACCATCCATGGTCAGAGTCACTGAGATCACATTTCTCTCATTACACTGCTACCATGAGACTGCGTGACTGTATGAATAAACAGGGTTACAGGTGCTCCTTTTAACGTGACCAGCGAGTGTATATATTATAATGCAATCATTAAAGTGTAACACAGCTGTTTAGAAACTAAATATTGCAACACATACTGTACAGTGCATTGTAAAAAATAATAATAATAATAATAAAAAAAAAAACATTCTTCCATGACTTTGATATAATGTTTTGAAATATAATAAAAAACTAAGTTCAAATCTAAAATCCCATAACCTATAATGGTATTTCTTTTCTGACCACAGGGTCTGTATACAGGAATGTTCAAGTTCATGTGGTTTTATTGTCATTTCAACCATATACCGCTGGTACAGTACACATTCAATTAAATAACCTGCTTCCAGGAGTTATATAAATGGTGCTATATAAAACAACACAATAACCACATGAATCGACACAGAACTAAATAAGATCTACACATTTCTATATAAAGTGTACGTGCGGACATTTGCTGAAAACACAGGACAGTACAATACTACTAAAACAGGACAATAGGCACAGTAAGTGACAGTGTAGCACCGAACAGTACACAATTTTAGTGTGGAAGTGACCAACATAGCAGGTGCAAAGTATAGGTGCCAAAAGAGTAACAAATGCTGTTAACATTCCACAGGCTTTCTGTTTCTGATCAAAATGAGCTGCATCCTGATGGGTGGATATGTCCCTCAATGACTTTTAAGGAAGAAGTGAGTAACACACCGGAGGAAAAGGAAAGGGAGAGTGTAAAGGATAAAAACTGACTCGCAAACAGTCATTTCTGAGGAATTCTTTAGCTCGTTCCTATAGCTAATTTCCCTTTAAACACCCAAGACACCAGACATACCAGATGCTTAATGGAATCCATGTGCATTTACTTGAATGAATTTGATTAACACCATTTGGTAGACAGAGTCCAGTTATGTTTGAATCCATTTCTTTCTCTTGACCCCTATCCTTTTTCTCGTGAGCCCTGTAGTAGCTCCCTCTGGAGGCTTCACATCTGTCTACAAGGCTCTCTCATCTCCATCTCCCATCTCTCTCAGCTCTCCATACTCAGTCTCAGAGGATCTCCTTGTCTACCACATGTGTCACTCTTATAAACGCGTCGCAACCCCCATCCCCCCCCATCCCCATCTAAATAGTGTATTTCATTTTAATATTGAGATATATCGAGAACTTTATACAGACTTTATACAAATTGGAAGAGGACAAATAAAAGAGAAACTAAAGGTGTTTAAAGTTTGATGATATTTTAAAATGATCACTAAAAGCAAATACCTGTTTGATGATGTATCATTACAGTACTGTTACTATACAGCAAAAAGCATTAGCTTAGCATTAGTTTAACTATAATATTATACATAAAATAAATTTGTAATAAAATTTGAGGCAAATAATTTTAATTGTCTAAAGGTACATTGTGTGGCAAAAAGGTTTGTGGACACCTGACCCATATGTGGTTCTTCCTGAAACTGTTGCCACAAATTTGGAAGCACACAGTTGTCTAGAATGTCTTCGTATGCTGTAGCATTATAATTTCTCTTCACTGGAACGAAGAGGCCCAAACCTGTCCAATCATGGCATTGCCGCTGTGCACAAAGCGAGCTCCATGAAGACATGGTTTGTGAAGGTTGGACTGGAAGAACTCGAGTATCCTGCACAAAGCCCTGACCTCAAACCCACTGAACATCTTTAGGATGAACTGGAACACTGGCTGCACCCCAGACCTCCTCGTCCAACATCACTGCCTGACCTCACTAATACTGTTGTGAGTGAATGAGCACAAATCCCCACAGCCACGCTCCAAAATCTAGTGGAAAGCCGTCCTAGAAGAGTGGAGGTCATTATAACAGCAAAGAGGAGAACTAAATCTGGAATGGGATGTTCAACAAGCACATCTGGGTGTAATGGTCCGGTATCCACATACTGGTGGCTGGTCAGGTGGTCCCATAGGGTTAGGTGTCCCTGACCCTAACCCTAACTCATGACCATACTGTGCGTGAAAAAAGTATTTGATCCCCTGCTGATTTTGTACGTTTGCCCTTTGACAAAGAAATGATTAGTCTATAATTTTAATTGTAGGTTTATTTGAGCATTGAGAGACAGAATAACAACAAAAAAATCCAGAAAAACACATGTAAAATTTTTATAAATTGATTTGCATTTTAATGAGGGAAATAAGTATTTGACCCCCTCTCAATCAGAAAGATTTCTGGCTCCCAGGTGTCTTTTATACAGGTAATGAGCTGGGATTAGGAGCACACTCTCTTAAAGGGAGTGCTCCTAATCTCAGCTTGTTACCTGTATAAAAGACACCTGTCCACAGAAGCAATCAATCAATCAGATTCCAAACTCTCCACCATGGCCAAGACCAACAAGCTCTCCAAGGATGTCAGGGACAAGATTGTAGACCTGCACAAGTCTGGAATGGCTACAAGCCCATTGCCAAGCAGCTTGGTGAGAAGGTGACAACAGTTGTGCGATTATTCGTAAATGGAAGAAACAGAAAAGAACTGTCAATCTCCCTCGGCCTGGGGCTCCATGCAAGATCTCACCTCGTGGAGTTGCAATGATCATGAACAGTGAACAGTGAGGAATCAGCCCAATGATCTTGTCAAAGATCTCAAGGCAGCTGGGACCATAGTCACCAAGAAAACAACACACTACGCCATGAAGGACTGAAATCCTGCAGCGCCCCTGCTCAACATAGCACATATACATGCCCGTCTGATATTTGCCAATGAACATCTGAATGATTCAGAGGACAACTGGGTGAAAGTGTTGTGGTCAGATGAGACCAAAATGGAGCTCTTTGGCCTCAACTCAACTCGCCGTGTTTGGAGGAGGAAGAATGCTGCCTATGACCAAGAACACCATCCCCATCATCAAACATGGAGGTGGAAACATTATGCTATCGGGATGTTTTTCTGCTAAGGGGACAGGACAACTTCACCGCATCAAAGGGATGATGGACGAGGACATGTACCGTCAAATCTTGGGTGAGAACCTCCTTCCCTCAGCCAGGGCATTGAAAATATCAAGTAATTACTAAGTCATTACCAAGTACTAAGTCATGTTTTGCAAAGGGGTCAAATACTTATTTCCCTCATTAAAATGCAAATCAATTTATAACATTTTTTACATGCGTTTTTCTGGATTTTTTTCATTAAAATTATAGACTGATCATTTTTTTGTCAGTGGGCAAATGTACAAAATCAGCAGGGGATCAAATAAATTTTTCCCCCACTGTATACTGTAACTACACTTATGCAAATATTCTGAATGGTGCCAGTTATATAAACAGTATGACTAAAATACCTCATCATTTAATGCCAGACATTTCAGTTCAGGTTTTTTTTTTTTTTTTTTTTTTTAATGTACAATTTCAACATTTGCATAACAATAGCATAACAAATTCCAGTGTAACAAGTTCCTTGTTGCTGTCCTCCTCCTCATTAGCAGCCACTAGGACGCCTGACACTAAACATTTTGACGAGCACTTTTAGCTGCCCTTTGTGTAACCTTAATCAAGAATTTTAAACACACACACACACACACACACACACATATATTAGGCCATTTCTGGCTTGCTAAAGAATTCTTCCCCTCCTTTTATACTTTAAAGTAAGCTCTGAACTGATAGTAATATTAGGAAACAGAAATAATAAAGGCAAAATTAATTGTTATATATTTTTATTTAAAAAAAAAAAAAAAAAAGCCTTTTATCAACTCCTAGAGTAACTGTAATTTGTATGGCCAGGGCTGAATGTGTAGCGTCCTTCTCTCAGGGCCAGAACAAAAGGATGCAGACGGGTGGGTGGAGCAGAGAACTGGAGCTTCAGTTTGGCCTGAATGCTCTGCTACACCTTCAATTGTGTCATTAAAATGGCAGCTTGTTAAAGGAGCAGGGCGGCGACCACAAAGAAAAGCCAGATTGCCCTTCTGCCCTTAACAGTGCAGAAGTACTTCAAGCAGAAATTTGCCAATTACAGCAAGCAAGAGCCAGCTTCAGCTATGCAAATCCTAACGTAATTGCAAATAAGGCAAGCTTGCTTCAGATAATATTTGATATTTATCAGAACCAACAGCTGATTTGACTAATGCTTGCTCCTCAGAACTACTGGAGGTAATACTACTGAGGTGCTAGCCCTTTTCTTTGGCAAGTAATTAGTCTTGACAAGAATCTTAGCAAGGCTATTAGCTAAAGTATTTTCAGCATTGCCAAATCAGCATTTGCTTGGACTTGTGTAGACATTCCTGTATGTCCCAGTATGTAAGCCAGCATCTATCATACCTGAAAACAGTTTATTATAGTGAATGGATGCATGGACTGCATGTGATAAGTTGTTTACATTGTAGGATACACTCTATGATTCGGAGTGTAGGGCGGTTGTGGCTCAGTCGGTAGAGCGGGTTGTCCACTAATCGTGGGGTTGGTGGTTCGAATCCCGGCCCGGGTGATCCCATGCCGAAGTGTCCTTGGGCAAGACACTGAACCCTAAGTTGCCCACAATGGCAAGCTAGCACCCTGCATGCAGCTCTGCTACCATTGGTGTGTGAGTGTGCTCTCATTTGTAAGTCGCTTTGGATAAAAGCGTCTGCTAAATGAATAAATATAAATGTAATGCGATGAGGCTATCTGTATCTATTAAGTGCTCCGTATCTCTGTTCGAGGTGTGGCCTAAACCAGAAAAAAATTGTACATTTGCTTGTATTACATATGAACTCTATGACTGTGCCTGAAGAAACCCGAGAAAACACTTAATAAAATAAATAAAAAGATAGATAGAAATGCCAGCACTGTTAGCATATTTTGCCCCTGAAAGTTCGTCAAACTCAAATACATCACTCACGTTCATAATTGGTCTCAACTAGAGATGTGTGCTGGACTATTTTATAATCTCACTTTTGCAGTTTTCCCCCATGTATGTGATATTTTCGAACAAATTTAGTTGGTTCTTTGTTCCTAAGTGTTAAGAAATTAGCAGACTAATTGTACCCTTGACCAGGCATTTAATAAGGATGTAGTGCTCAATATCTGCATCAGATTTGTATCTCTATTTGTATTTATTTATATAGAACACATTATTCAAATTATATTGTTCACGCCAAACAAGCTTTACAGCCCTATCTGGAATGGACTAACGTTCCTTCCAGGATGTATTCCGACCAGCCAGTGGTTCTGGTCCAGATTGACTTAAACTTTTAAACTACGGTAGATGAAGCAGTTTCTCAAGATGAATGTAAGATGGTAGGATCATCAGAGGTAATATTACTCACATTGGTTTTAATTTTTTAATACACACCACTGGGTCTTCATTCAAATGTGTTCATATCTGCTTATAAGCATTCCTTCCATGTGCTAGTTCTCATCATCACCACAATGCTACCTTATGCACTTCTCTGCTTAACCACTCCTTACTTGTTTGATGAATAGTACTACAGATTTGCTCGACATTTAGTGTTTGGAAGTTCACATCAGAACCTCTGTAAGGTTCTGTGAGCTGAAACCCTCTACTCTGCTGCTGGATGCTTACATAGTGAATAACGGTTATATCAGTAAATGCTCATACCATTGTATTGCTAGTAGATGTTGATCTTTGGTCACATGTCTACACACAGAGCTCTGTTAATGTCTGGGATATTTTCCCCCTGTGTTGCTTAAGGGCATGGCACTTTGACCAGACAATCTGTGAAGGAATGCAAGCGCCTGGGTTTTGCAAGCTCCAGCAGAGACAGTCCAGGAACAAATGTCCCCCTGAGACCCTGCTCATTTTTTTTTTCTTTGGTCCTCATCTATGGATTGAACCCCGTGAGCCCGACATGTCAGGGGCCAGCCAGTGTGTCTGCTGAGATTTCTGAGCACAAATGCAATCCAGAGCCTTCATGGCTTCTTTTGGAAGTGTCTCGGTGTTGGAGTTCCACAGCATCACATCCTGAACTTCCCACACCCCCTGTCTTGCGCCTGCAGTTTTCAGGTCTGGTTCTCATTCGGTTTTGATCGGCTTCGGCGGGCCTGTCAGAGAGCTGGCCTTTTAAGTTGGCTTTAATTTCTGCCAGAGATGCCTGTTTCTCTGGACATCAAATACACACTTTCACATGCACCCTACGTGAGCGAGGCTTGTGGGTGTTACACCCCCTTCTCTTCCTGTGCCGCTTGAACACCGCTGGACCCCCTCTTCCCACTGCTAAAAACACGCTTTGGGAATAGGAGGGGTGGAAAGGGGGGCTTCCTGCGGCTCGTCGAAAAAGAGGCTCAATTTAGATGTTTACATGAAGGACGTTGTGGAGGGGAGGGGGTCACAGAGGGAGGGTGCTGAATTTAGGGGGGGGGGGGGGGGGGGGTCACAGAGGAGAATTCCTTTGATGTGGCTTGTGGGTGGCATTATTACTTTTCTTTCAAAAACAGGGACACAGTAGCGGGTAAGCCCAAAATGCTAGCACATGTGAGCCACACTGTGGAGATAATCTACAAGCTTTTTTCTGTGGCCCAAAAACGTGTTGTAATTTTTGCAGACAAATACAAAGCACAGATCTTGCGAGTGCTTTTCACATTCTCCTGGCAGCCCTAGGTAGAATATTTTCATCTGCTCTACTCTAACTCTCATTATAAAGTGTATAGAATGCATTAATACTCTTTCCAGACTGTTTCTCCACTAATGTTCACACACGGACTGTGACTTTGGTAGCTGAGCAGCGTGAGCCTTCTACTTCTGCGTCTACTTCACACTCTGAATGTGCGTTTATCACAAATTGAACGGTCTCGTCATAAAAACAGCTCAGTGAGTTGGACAGCCCATCGAATAAAACTGTTTTCACTGACCATCAGAGATAATAACTTCGACTATTCATGAAAAGCCAGACAAAGAACAGCGTGACAGCACAGGAAGAGGCCGCTTGACTGAGATTGCAAATGGCCAACCTTTTCAAGAAACTACTCTAATGACGTTTTAAGAAGGTATGCCTGGAACTTATTTCAGTACAGAAGCTATATTTTATGATGAAAGCATATTTTGCTATATCACATCATTTAAAAGTTTGATTTCTTGTATTCAAATACCAGGTAAATCATTTAAAATAAAAATGCTGCCACGACTGCAGTTTTCTTTTTTTTTTTTTTTTGCATCTTCTTTTTTCCCCCCTTAATAAAAATGGCACAAAAGCCAATCGGCGTGTGAATCTGGACAAGTTGCACAGGTGTGAACTCTCTGATATTCACTGATACCCTGGAAGCCCCGCCTCCACCCTCAGATTAGTCACTTATCTGATTTTCCTGCTTGAATGATCAAATCTGTCAATGTTTTACATAGCTAACATTAGATAAGTGTACAATTAACATCAGTTAAGTATATTTACATATATTGTGGCATAGTTTAGGCCAGATGAGAAACCCAAAAGACAAAGTTTAAAATTTGCTTGGCTGCGGTCAGGGCAGCACGTTGCAGTAAAAATTGGAGCGTGCGTATGTACGGACATAGGTACTTCGGTGCCAAAAATTGTGTATTACTTTTCTGTATTAGTTAAGATGTAGGCCCGAGGAAAGTTGACACCTTTTATTAGTTGCTGTATGTAACATAATTTTAGCAGTCCCTCCAGGATTTTGCGATCACAGAAATTTTCAAAAAAATATCAAGGAAACGCCGCAATATTCTGAGGTGCTTGCAATTTTTAAAAATTACCACAGATTTTCGGCAGATTTGGGCCAAGACACGTCACGTGACGTTATCACATTGCACATTCAGCCAAATCTCTCTTCCATTCACGTGCGTCGAACACGAGTACAACGGAAAGGTCTCATTTACCAACAAACTTCACTGGAAAAGAACGTCAATGGTCAATGGCACACTTTTATCTAAAGCACTTTACACTGTGTCTCATTCACCCATTCACACACACACTCACACACCAATGGTAGCAGAGCTGCCATGCAAGGCGCTAACTCTAACTTGCCATCGGGGGCAACTTGGGGTTCAGTGTCTTACCCAAGGACACTTCTGCATGTGGAGTCACGTGGGCCAGGAATCGAACCGCCAACCCTATGATTAGTGGATTAGTGGACAACCCGCTCTACCGACTGAGACACAGCCACAGTGCAAAACTAGCACACAAGTAGTTGTACATATCAACATGCAGGCGGACAAAATGTTACTTTAAAGTAGTCCATGGCAACACCTTAGAGCTGACAACACTACAATATCACATACTGGCTGGTCTCACAGCCTCCTCAAAAGCATTCTGCATCTCCTAGCAGTGTAGAGAGTCATGGAAAGACATGCACCAGGTTCTTATTAAGTCTACAAATGGCTAAGTGTCAGCTAGTGTTCATATTTGTTGAATTATTTCATCATTTGAAGTTCACCAGCTTTACCCTTTGACATTGAACGCTGACATACTGGTGTTCGCTCATTACAGAAAGCAGTCTCTTTATCAGGACCTCGGGAGGTGAAGCATCCTGCACTCTCTCACTCCTGAAGGCGTCTGACTGGTTCAGACTCATAAACCTTTGTGATTAAATCCAGTACCAATCCAGACACTCAGCCACAGGCCCCCATGACTCTCTCCCGATCCCACGATGTCACTCAAGCCCGCACTTAGCGCTGAGCAGAGCTCAGTCATAGCCTACACTCCTTACACCGTCAGAAGAGACAGGAGACAGGTAAAAGACAGCCTGGACAAGAGAAAAGAAACAGATCGAATCACGCTGATGAAAGGCTCAGGCTTTGGATGAGACACAAATGGATGACGGCCGAGACTGGGGAGAGATGAAAGCGCACCCGTCTGATAATAATGATATGTTCTGGAAGAGCATAAACAGATGAGAATATGTTTTTAAAGGGTCCTTGAAGCCTCACCTCCTCGTTGCGATTATTATAAACAAACCATTGCGTCCACATACAAAGAGCACGCTCTTTTCGATCCTGATACACACTGTGTTTCTGTGAAGCATTTAAACCCACAGGTCTGTTTACAAGGGCTTGTTGCGTTTCAGTACATCTTAGTGGTTTCATTTCTTTTCTACAATGGAAATATTTTAAATTTTAATTCATGCAATTTATTTTAATGACTTAAAATTAGAGCTGAAGAGAGGAATGACGTTCTTTCCATCCAGGAAACAGGGCTAGTTATACTCACTTGGATGTTCAGCTATGGATTTCTGTCAGGATTCAGGCTTCCAGTTACAGGGAACTTAAACAAGAATCTCAGTATGTCTCAGGTTGTTTTTTTTTTTTTTTTTTTTTTTTTATAACAATTAACAATTAACAATAAACAACCAGCAAAAAAAGTAATGATAATGAGTCTTTATTGGTTACGCATAAATTACAGCGCAGTGAAATTCTTTTTTTGCATACCCCAGGAAGTTGGGGTCAGAGCACAGGGTCAGCCATGATATAGTGCCCCTGGAGCAGAGAGGGTTAAAAGCCTTGCTCAAGGGCCCAACAGTGGTAGCTTGGCAGTGCTGGGGCTTGAACCCCCGACCTTCTCTTCAGTAACCCAGAGCCTTAACCACCAAGTCACCACTGCCCCAGTAGAGTTCTAGTAGATGAACAAAACTGTGAAAAACTGAGTTTAATGGTTTACTTTTTTCCTTTACATTTACTTGTACAAACATAAATGATCTAACATTGAAAAGGAGGAAGGGCGCACGGTGGCTTAGTGGCTAGCACGTTCGCCGCACACCTCCAGGGTCCGGAGTTCGAGTCCCGCCAGGGCCATGTGTGTGCGGAGTTTGCATGTTCTCCCCGTGTGTCGGGGGTTTCCTCCGGGTACTCCGGTTTCCTCCCCCAGTCCAAAGACATGCATGGTAGGCTGATTGGCGTGTCTAAAGTGTCCGTAGTGTATGAATGTGAGTGTGTATGTGATTGTGCCCTGGATGGACTGGCACCCTGTCCAGGGTGTACCCTGCCTTGTGCCCGATGACTCCTGGGATAGGCTCCAGGTTCCCCGTGACCCTGGAAAGGAGTAAGCGGTTGAAGATGGATGGATGGATGAAAAGGAGGAAAAAATTCAAAGTTATGTAAAAAAAATATAGAACATTTTAAAGATTCAGTAAGAAATTTCGATGTGAGTATGCAACAGTTATTTAAGAAACATTTTTAAAATGTGACAAATATATTTAATGGTGATGTGCTGCCACATTTACGGCATTTGGCAGACGCCCTTATCCAGAGTGACTTTTATCTCATTTATCTCATTGTTTTTACAACTGAGCTGTTGAGGGTTAAATGCCTTGCACAAGGGCCCAGCAATAGCAGCTTAGTATTGCACAGATTTCAACTTCCCAGTAACTTTCCGTTAAGAAGTCCAATTTCTTAACCACTGGTATACCACTTCCTGCTTGTGAGTAATTTCAGCTTCACACTGGCTGCCACTAATGACTATTATTTTTATCTAGATATAGTAGATGTGATTTTAT
>JAFFST010054302.1:181863-193591 GCA_022414735.1 Noturus placidus
AAACACTTAAGTGTGACAAACATGCAAAGGAACAGGAAATGAGGAAGGGGGCAAACACTTTTTCACACCACTGTATGTTGTTAGGGACTTTAAGCAATATTAGTTATAGGAAAAGCTACAGCAACCAGAACTAAATGTACTCACGCTACTGTTGTGGAAACCAAGTCACTAAGCTAGAACTCGAATACTAGGCTGGGCTAAGAAAAAGTCACCGAAAAAAGAAAGAAGTTCTTTGAGTATTAGAAGTTAAGGTCATCTCAGAGGAAGCGTTTGTACTGTTTTGATCATTTTGCTCTGACTTTAAATTGCCCATCCAAGGTATGTTCTGCTACCCTGCCCAGGATAAAGTGGTTACTGAAAATGAATGAATGAATATACATTCTGTGGAGAGATTTATTACCCATAGGCAGTTCCTTGTTGTCAGTAATGTAATGGCCAGTCTGTTGTCAGGTCACTCGTACTCTCCACCTCAGATGTAGGTCTGCATGGTCTGTGTTATTATGGTGGGAGTGGTTGTTGCCCATGCTAAATAGTTTGTGGGTTCACATGCCCTCCACATCACCCAGCACAACTATTCCATTTGGCCCTCGCAACTGTTTTAAGGTCAGAGTTTCAACCGCGCAAAATACAATTGTATTGAGTTTGCAACAGCATCTTTATGTTCATGGTTTGATGATGAACTGTTGTCAGATGGTAGAACCCTGGGGAATTTTCCTTCAGATGTGGCTTGGTGAATTGGCACACTCATGGGTTCTTTCAAAGGACAGATTTCTTTTATGACTTTCAGTGGCTGTTGGTGACGAATACAGACAGACATGGATGTAAAAATTGTAACAACAGTGAAACAATCCTGAAGAACAAATTCCTGTCATTGTAAAATCCTTACAATGTAAAAATGCATCCAAGAATCCAAGACATGACCATAATAGACATTAGAAAGCCAATCGCTACTAAACCAGTAGATTCTGCTGTGGAAGTCCTATTTAGCATTACCTTCCAGGACCACTAGCTGGGACATTACATTTACATTTACATTTATTCACTTAGCAGACGCCTTTATCCAAAGCGACTTACAAATGAGAGATACAAGCAAAGTGATATCAAGCAGGGAACAATACAAGTAGTGCTACTATACAAGATCCATTAATTGAGTACTAGAAGAAGCAACGTGCGCAGAGTAGAGGCGTAAGTGCATTTTTTAAATTTATTTATTTATTTATTTATTTATTTATTTATGAGATGGTTAGGTGTTGACGGAAGAGGTGGGTCTTTAGCTGTTTCTTGAAGATGGTGAGTGAATCTGCAGTCCTGATTGAGGTTGGAAGTTCATCCCACCACTGAGGAACTGTTAGTGTGAAGGTTCTGGAAAGGGACCTTGTGCCGCGATGAGTAGGAACTACTAAATGTCGGTCGCTAATCGATCGCAGATTGCGTGAGGGAACGTAAGCCTTCAGGAGAGAGTTGAGGTAGGGGGCGCTGTTCCAGACAAGGTCTTGTAGGTGAGCGTCAAGGCCTTGAATTTGATGCGGGCAGCTACAGGAAGCCAGTGGAGGGAGATGAAGAGGGGTGTGACATGGGTTCTCTTCGGCTGGTTGAAGACCAGGCGTGCTGCAGCATTCTGAATCATCTGCAGAGGTCTGATAGAGCTGCCTGGGAGGCCCGAAAGTAGAGAGTTGCAGCAGTCCAGTTTTGAGACAACAAGAGCCTGGACTAGTATCTGTGACGAGGTATACACTACAATATTTAACATACACAATAAAGTTATCAATACAAAATCATGAGCCTGTGTCCAATTTAGGACGATGCTACCTAGGTAGACATTAACGGCAAATGACAAAATTGGCTTTAAAAATCATCAATTTGGGACAACGTAAATGCTCCTGAGATTAAAAAGTAAATAAATCAATACAAATCTATCCCATTAAAAGTAGCATAAGAACAAATAAGCTCTCTTAAAGGTCCTGACTTTGAATAAATACAGAAAGACTCCCGTTAATCTGCTCACCAGACAAGAGTTTTATGAAAGTTTTCAAGAACATGACAGACAGGCTTTTATAAATGCACCTCAACTACATGTACCATGCTAGAATTTTCTAAAATATTCCTCTGATTAACCATCTGTAGATAAACAGAAGACATTCCCATGGCCACAGTTAGCTAGCCATTCTAAAAGAGAACATGATAACTAAAAAGTGTTACAGTGTATGTAGTTAGTTAGTTAGGGCGGCTGTGGCTCAGTTGGTAGAGCGGGTTGTCCACTAATCCACTAATCGTAGGGTTGGTGGTTTGAATCCCGACCCGGGTGATCCCATGCCGAAGTGTCCTTGGGCAAGACACTGAACCCTAAGTTGCCCCCGATGGAGAGCTAGCACCTTGCATGCAGCTCTGCTACCATTGGTGTGTGAGTGTGCACTTGTACGTCGCTTTGGATAAAAGCGTCTGCTAAATGTAAATGTGTCACGGCAGGAGGAAGAGGCAGGAAGTATTCGCAAGAGACTTTATTTTAATATAATATAAACAAACAAGAAACATAAACCAAGACCTTTCCAAAACAAACCGATCTATTCAAACAGTCCAAACGTGCCCGATCCCTTCGGGTGACACAAAACAATAACGCGCCCCTTAGTGCCAAAATCCAAGAACTTAAATAACCCTCTAGATTACAAAACAAACTGAAAACACCTGTCACACTTCCGGCCTGCATCTACGTAGGATGATCACGTGACCGGGTAAAGTCCGTATAGTGGCGCCCTCTGCTGGACGAGGCGTGACAAAATGTAGTTATGTTAGTCGATTTGATGCTTAGCAAGAACAATATTAACACTATTACAATTTTAATACCATATAGTGATAATATTCTAAATTATGCTAAATCGTTGAGTAATTATTATGGTTCCATTCTTTTCCCATTAAAACTGTCTATATGCATAAATGATATGCTTTCATATGCTTTGAAGTATGATGTTTGTATGTTCCTCTACACAGTCACTATTTTACTACATGCGGCATGTACTTTATTGGACGTTGACAGTGAGTTGTCATGCATTTATTACAATGCCATGCAATTATTACATAGTTCTCAAATCCTAAAATAACTGAAAGCACATTTATCTACCTAGAATTCATCTAGGGAAATATATTAGATGAAGAAAGCTATTAGGATTTATTCCCTCTGCTTTAGACGTTTTATCTTGTCAAAGATATCATTACTTATACGATCCTTGCCCACATCCCCCAGAACCTCAGGCATTCAAAGCAATCCAAACTATTCTGTGAATTGTTTAGACTGGACAGGATTGATGAATCTTTCTTTAAGATGACAGCACCCTTGCCTCTACGGTGGGATCCAAAGGTCATGCAAACAAACCCTGGCTTTGATTTCCTTTGAAGGTTTCCTATGGAGAATTGCACTAGTGAGCACCCCTGCAGATTTCAAAAGCTGTTGCTTCGGGGACTTGGCAGTGGCACAGAGCACAAACTGAACACAAAAACCGTTGGGGACAAATATGGTTGTGGAGCATTGTGCTCGTGTGCAGTGCTGAGCTGCACACACAGTAAACCCTGCACACACCCCGTCGTCGAAGGATGCATAGAGAAAGGGTTCATTTCGTCTGTGAGGATGATGTTTGAGTCAGCGTGTGCATCGACAGGAAATGCAGTGGGAAATATGGAAAAGCTAGTGTCAGAGCTAGTATCAGCTGTATATTGAACCATACATTGAATGTTTGTGGATCAACTTACATTTACCGTATTTTCCGCACTATAAGGCGCACCTAAACGTCTTAAATTTTCTCAAAAATCGGCCGTGCGCCTAAGAATCCGGTGCGCCTTATGTGTGGACTGAGTTCCAAAATCTGTAAAATGTGCGACTTTGGTTGGCGTAACAACCGTATGCGCCTTATAACACGGTGCGCCTTATGTATTGGTCAAGTACAGAAATAGACCCTGTAATTGAGACCGCGCCTTATAATCCGGTAAATCCGGAAAATACGGTACATTTATGGCATTCGGCTGACACCCTTATCCAGAGCGACTTTCATTTATCTCATTTATACAACTGCGCAATTTAGGGTTAAGGGTCCAACAATCGTAGCTTGGCAGTGCTGGGGCTTGACCTCCTGATTTACCGTATTCTCGGATTATAAGGCGCAGCCTCAATTACGGGGTCTATTTCTGTACTTGACCGATACATAAGGCGCACCGGATTATTAGACACACGGCCGATTTTTGAGAAAATTTAAGGCTTTTAGGTGCGCCTTATAGTGCGGAAAATACGGTAATCTTAATCATTATTTTAGGGCACACGTATGAAAATGTTTGCCATGAACAAATCAGAGTGAAATTGATATTTTTGTTTTGTTTGCTAATATGTTTGGTTTCACACTGCACATAATTCAATAAACCAAAAAAGGAAAAAAAAACTCTTTGACTAAGGCATATTTGGGGCTGCTTTGGGGATTCATGGGCCAGTTTACAAGCTCACATCTACAAAAATGCTGCCTGGAACCCAAAATACACCGCATCAAACCTCACTCGGAACTGGGTGGAAACCACTTCACTCGAACGGTGTCGGAACTGTTGGTTTGGTCTGAACCAAGTGCGATTGCTGTGTTCACACCTGTCCATAGAATCTCACCAACAGGGAAAATCCACCAGGGTTCAATTGAAATGGATTAAATGTTGCATTGGTGAAAACAACCATAGTGATCTGTCTTGGTCTGTATTACTAAAGGAATGTCCTTTTTTTTTTATTATTCGAAGCACAAAGAATTAATCACAATAGGCAATGATTACGTTTACATGGACAGCAGTAATCTAATTATTCTAGTAATCTACTCTGAGTAAGATATAATGTGATTAAGGTGTATACATGAGTCGCTTTTAGAATACTCCTGTCATGTACCAGTTTTACATGTTATAGATCATAATTACAGCTCGCGTCATTACGACGCCACGCTGTCCGACATCCCTCCACAATTTCACGTATCAACATACAGTTCGTCTTTGTTATTGTACCATATACAGTTTTGGGTGTTTTTATTTAAAATTTTTACGAAAGCGTCAAGTGCAGTTAATTATTTGTCATGCTGTACGTGCTAATAGACGACTGCTTGAAGCCGTGGGCTGCGTCTCAAACCGCGTACTTAACATCTATATAGTAACCGAGATACTTGTATTTTTCCCCGCTACAGGCCTATAGTAGGTAAGTATGCGGTTTCGGATGCAGCCGTGCTCTCTTGTTTGCCGTAAAACGGTTGAGGCTGCCATGTGTGATTGTGCCCTGACAGTGAAAAATGCGGTGAAAACTCTCCACATGTCTTAATTCGATTTGTGTTTACTTTGAGTATGACCTTAATTAGATTAAATTGCTGTTTACATGGTAGTTTCTTAATCAGAGTATTGTCTTAATCGGGTTAATATTGGATTATTTGCTGTCCATGTAAATGTACTGAGTGTCGGGCATCAATCAAGAGATTCAGAGAATAATCCGAAGAGTAATCTAATGATCAGCCAGAAGATCTAGAAATATTCAAGGCTAATAGGCATAAACAGGGCTCGGAACTTGCTACTAGATAATTGGCACGATTTCTCAACTGAATATTGTGAGCTTATATACTGCACGCAATGTGTGGAAGTGAGGTGGAAATTGGGGTCAGAGGTCACATTAGAACTCAGGTGAGTACGACCTCTGCTGGCAGTCAGACATAACATGCTGAAAGATAGTGTTACAAATAAGATGTTTATCTGCTTTTCGAAAACCAAATGAACATGGTCAAGAGATTGGAGTAATGTTTTCGGTTCCTCAGGGAATTCCCAGCACAGTCCTGAGGTTTTGCACTCTCTCGTTAAGTTCCTCCCCTCAGTGTTAAGGGCTGACACTCACGCACCCTCTTCCACCCAAACAAAACATTCAAAAGTGTTGTAAACAAACCCTTCTCTGACCAACAAGAAGCTTCTAGAACTCGGTCTACTATACCAGAGCATACAAAAATCCCCGTACAAGGACTACATGAGAGGAGCTTCTTCTGGTGGATTAGTAAAGAAATCACAGGTCTCTGTGAACGCTCCTTCTGCCAATGTTGAATAGTGTGTGGTTTCGAGGCAGGTTTCAGTTTCGACTAGTGGTACCCAGTGAGTATCAACTGATCGGTTACATCCATTGGGGATCCATTTCTGAGCCAGTTTGGGCTGACTTTAAAAGATATTGTTGCTCTGCTTTGGTCTGCTTAGATTTGGCCCCTAAATATGACTTTCTCTGGCCCACTTACAGTATGTACTAAGAGCTTTCACTCTGACCAAGGTCAAGACATCCCATTAACATTGACAAAGACATCGTTTTAATCTGGATAGTAAACAGACATGGTCAGGAGTGGGATACTTACAAGGACTGTGTGCTAAAGACTGAGACATGAAATTACATTGACATTTATTCATTTTGCAGACGCTTTTATCCAAAGCGACTTACAGATGAGGAAATACAAGCAAAGCGATATATTAAGCGGAGAACAATACAAGTAGTGCTACCATACAAGATCTGTTAATTGAGTTCTAGAGAAGCAAAGTGTGCTGGGTAGATGTGTAAGAGTCAGAGTACATAAGCCTTCAGTAGAGTGTTGAGGTAGGAGGGTGCTGTTCCAGACAAGGTCTTGTACGTTAGTGTTTCACACTCTAACTGAAAAAAAAAACTTCTTCTTGTTTTAGGCCAACGGAGCTCTTCCGGAGTTGCAACATCCAGTCTGACCAGGGTGCCATGAACGACATCAAACTTTGGTCCAATGGAACCATAAAGATGCCTCTGATGAACATCCCAGTTTTGGACATCAGAAAGTGCCGGCAGGAGACGTGGAAAGCTGTGGCCTGCGCACTCCAAATTAAACCCTGCTACAGCAAATCAAGAAGCAGCGTCATCTGCAAGTGTGTATTCCACTTCCAGTCTCTACATATTGATCCTGTTTCTTGTTCTCCCATGTTTAGTTGTTTAGTTCAGGCTGACTTTAATTGGATTTTAACGTATTCACTTAATGGCTGCTGTTTTAATCTGCATTCACAGAACTGTTTTAACAAAGTTAAGTCAAATTAACACTGACAAGAAATTGCACTGTTCAGTCTATTCCATTACAGGTGGAGCTAACAGTAAGTGTGTATAGTCCAGGTCTCTGAACAGAGATGCTGTCTTTATTTAAAAAATAAAATGCACTGGTTATAAGTTAAGTTATTGCCTTAACTAAGGGCGGCTGTGGCTCAGTCGGTAGAGCGGGTTGTCCACTAATCCACTAACCGTGGGGTTGGCGGTTCGAATCCCGGCCCGGGTGATCCCATGCCGAAGTGTCCTTGGACAAGACACTGAACCCTAAGTTGCCCCCAATGGCAAGCTAGCACCTTGCATGCAGCTCTGCTACCATTGGTGTGTGAATGTGGTCTCATTAGTAAGTTGCTTGTAAATGTAAAAATGATATTTCTGTAAAGCTGCTTTGAGACAATGTACCATTGTAAAAAGCGCTACACAAATTGATAAATTAAATAAAAAAAAAAAGAATCTGAAATAGTGAACACAAATGTTCAGTGATCACACAATTAAAGACATACTTGCTAATGAGATTTCTTTTTTTAAATAATAATAATAATAATAATAATAATAATAATAATAATAATATTCCCCCATGGAGATGGTTTCAAACCAAAATACGAAAGAGATTTAATTGGAGTTTACCTGGTTGCCTTCCAGAAGAAAATAACCTTTCTATATAAAGTATGTAATGAAATCATTTAGTTTGCTTAGTTAAATACTTCAGCATGACTGGAACCAGTGTTTTGCACTAATAAATTATTGAGCATTTATTTATTATTATATTTGTTTGTAAAAATGATTCACAATTTCATGAAGAGTGCCAAAAATGTTGGAGTTGACTGTATTAGTAAGGAATACGTTGGCTGATTGCTGGTGTAATCCAGGCTCTGAGGTTGTTTGACCTCATTTGGCATGTCAGAGTTGAGATGTTCAACCTGACAGCTTCATTCACACACACGTACACACACCCACACACACGAGAGCAACACTGGCTGTTTTGTTCGCATTTTATCACACCTGTGTTTACACTCTGAGCTAAAGCTTGTCTCATTTGGCGATCAGTGGCCCGTCCCTCGGCACTCACTTGCACTCCGGTACTGTGAGGATTAGTCCTCCGGACACAACAGATCTGGAGAATGGCTTAGAATGCTCACGCTCATGTTTTTGACAAGAAACACCCTGACTCCAGCAGCTCAGGACAAAAGCCCATGTCAGTGAGTGATGGCAGGCTGTGACCTCACCGTCATCCATCAGCATCAGTCCTCTTTTGACCTGTTCCAGCACGCATCACTGTTTCTGTCTTCTAGCAATCAAAACTTGACGGTTTGTGGACAAGCACGTATTTGTACATGCGTGCCTAAGTTTCAAGTTCATCGCAGCGTTCATCCTAGGAAAAATTGTCATGTTTTACCGTCCCTTATTGACATATTTCGCTAAGTCTTTGCTAAGTCCAGTTTGTTACTGTCGATACATCTGATAATGTTTCAAGCAGCATGTCAGTTATAGAGTTTCTAGAGACATGGGAGCAAGGTTTGCTACATATAATTCATGGAAATTATGATGATCTTACATTTTAGAAAGGAGCAGACACAGAAATGTCTTCAAGATACTAAAGCGAAAGTGTAGAGACTCAGTCGAAAAGTCAGCAGCCTCGCACACTAACTAGTCATCTATGGAGATAAATGAACAGCATTGTTCCGGCCATGCAGGGGTATGATTATATGTATTTCATGAGAACAGTTTTTGTCCCACTGGCTCTTAATAAATATTTTCACTGTCGGCTAGCAAACAGTGATTAAGCTGCTTCCATTCACAGTGGTAATTTACTTTCAGTCTTTGTTTCAGCGACACATGCCCTTGTCTAATTATAGTATCCAAGCTTTCGTTATGAAAATGTACAGTACAATTTAGTATCTTTCTTAAAGTGTATTACAGCGCAGAGAAAAAGTATGTGTCCCTGTCCTGATTTCTTCTGTTATTGTGTACATCTCACACTAAATAGCTTTAGATCTTCAAACGAAATACAACATAAACAAAGGCAACCTGAGTAAACACACAATACAGATTTTATTAAAAAAAATTTTATTGAGACAAAAACAAAACAAAAAGTGATTGCCCATTTAAATTTAAAATCTGGTTGTGCCAACTTTAGCAACAATAACTGCAATCAAATGCTTCTGATAACAGAGATCAGTGTTTCACTTCCTTCTAGGACTAGGATTTACTCCTATGCTTTGGATCATTGTCTTGCTGCATGAACCAGTTGCATTTGAGTTCCAATTTACGGACTGAAGACCGCACATTCTCCTTTAGGATTTTTTGGTACAGAGTACAATTCATGTTTCCCTCAAGTATTGCAAGTTGCCCAGTCTCTGAAGCAGCAAATTATCCCCACACCATCACACTTCCACCACCATGCATGCCTGTACATATGATGATCTTTTTGTGGAATTCTGATATATATATATATATATATATAATATATCCAGGGTCCGGGGTTTGAGTCCCGCTAGGGCCATGTGTGTGCGAAGTTTGCATGCTCTCCCAGGGGTTACAGCCGGTTACTCCGGTTTCCTCCACCAGTCCAAGGACATGCATGGTAGGCTGATTGGCGTGTCTAGTGTCCGTAGTGTATGAATGGTTGTGTGAATGTGGGTGTGATTGTAGGCACAGACCAAGTGGCCTTGCAAGCCGAGGTCTGATCCCAACTGCAACGACGACGACAGAGGCCTCAGCGGATGGGGCTCGCCCAGGATCGGCAGACCTGGGCAGATCGTCATGGTCGACTCTTTGCCAGCGAAGACAGACCGGATAAAAGGAAAGGATATATATATAATATATTAGTGGTACAATTTAAGTATCTTTTTTTGTAAGGGTTCAACTGATCGGTGTCTGTTTATTGAAGGTCAGTTGAAACGAAGTCAATGTGATTGTCTTTCACCGACGTGGCTCTGTTCCATGAATTCCAGATGTGTGTGTGTGAGTGTGTGAAGACTGCAAACATGTGTTGTCTGACACTGGACAAAGAAAACAAGAGTGGATTTCTTACGTTAATATGAAGAAGGTGAATAACGAAACAACCGGCAAGTAGCCCGGATCGGAAAAATCACTGCTGGATGTCGAATTTGTCAAGTTACTCTGGGATGGTCTCAGTCACAACAGATGAAAACAGCACAGAGAAACAGCTCCAGTGTGTTTCCAAGCATGAAGCTGTTTTGTGGTGTAAACAGTCAACAGGAAGCGTTCTTTCATCTCCTCCATCTGAACACAGAGGCCTGTACTGATGGATTTGTGTGTGTGTGTGGGTGTGTGTGTGTGTGTGTGTTTGTAGATTCCAGGCTGGCAGGAACACAGAGAAGTGGTGTGCTTCCGTTCTCTGCAGCAGACACATGAAACAAGATTTTATATTATAGTTTTTACCTTTAATTATTATATACTTGTCTTATCCTCTACGGAGGTTAACCTTTTTATGTTCTAATTTATATGGTGCTTTCCATATTTACCGGTTGCATCTCATTCCAAGTTTGAAAGTGGCAAATAAGTGGTATGCATTTGATCCCAAGCTTAAACAAAGTAATCCCACTCTAGCCCAATCACCCCTCAATATCGTTCAGCTCTCATTTTAACATTTCACGTTCGCCTTCAGGTCAGACTGTGTAGACATCCTTACCCACTGCGGCGACTTCTCACGCTTCGGAGAAGGCCACACCCCAGAGCAGATCTGTGACCTTCTGTCCCCTACCGACGACCCAGACAGATGCATTCCTCTGCAGAGATACCTCGGTGAGTCTTAAACCCTTCAGCTTCAGCTTTCTTCTTCTGTTTATAAAAATGACATTCATCTGTATGTTGTATTCTTTTGGCTCCGACAGCTCCTAGTCCCTTTGAAAACATCATCGAGGAGGTGATCCATCCCTGTAATCCCAACCCATGTCCCAGCAACCATCTGTGTGAAGTAAACAGGAAGGGCTGTCACCCAGGACAAGACTGCCTGCCTTACTTCTGTGTGCCTGGTATGTGGTTTTTATATCATTAGTCCAACATACAACACTACTGTGGAATACTTTTTTTTTATTTTTTAAATAAGATCTGTCTATTCTCGGTTACTCTTATTACTGATTGTTCACCAGAACCTGGTTACAGTTTAATGTCTTTAAATCAAACTGGGAACTGTCTTCTGTGGCAGGCTGCAAACTGGGTGAAGCATCCGAGTTCCTAGTGCACATGGAGGCCCGGATCCAGGTTCCAGTGCGCAGTGGGCAGTTAGGCTGTTACGAGGTGTGCACCTGTGGGCAAAGCAGCCGGCTGGAAAACTGCGCTGAAATGCCCTGTATCGACACCACCAAGACCTGCACTGTCGGAGGACAGAGGAAAAGTGAGACATGACAGACTGGCTAGATCTTAAACTTTATTGTTTTTATGTTTTTATTTCGGGGCTCACGGTGGCTTAGTGGTTAGCACGTTCGCCTCACACCTCCAGGGTCGGGGGCTTGATTCCCACCGTGGCCTTGTGTGTGCGGAGTCTCTTCAGGTACTCCGGTTTCCTCCCCCAGTCCAAAGACATGCCTGGTAGGCTGATTGGCGTGTCTAAAGTGTCCGTAGTGTGTGAATGTGTGTGTGATTGTGCCCTGTGATGGACTGGCGCCCTGTCCAGGGTCT
>JAFFST010054302.1:193611-201111 GCA_022414735.1 Noturus placidus
GGTCCAGGGTGTACCCCTCCTTGTGCCCGATGCTCCCTGGGATAGGCTCCAGGTTCCCCGTGACCCTGAAAAGTAAAAGTGGTATAGAAGATGGATGATTGGATGTTTTTGTTTTGTTTACTCGGATCATGACATATCGTCCAACCCAGAAATTTTGTCAAGATGGTGAATGTTTTTTCCCGAAAAACGAGTATGTAATTGTTAACAGAGAGCAATCATGCGATGATTACACAATAATTATCTCGGTTAAAAGGAGAAAGGCTTTTGTTCTCTTTGGATCCAAAAGGAAAAAAAAACAGCAAACGCTAGAGCAAACGCAGCCCTCAGACCTCTCGCTCGTCTGAAAGAATCTCCTAGTAAAACATTACATTAAAGGAGAAGAGTAAACGCCACCACAAGCTGGAATTTCCTTCCTGCGGTCTCCTTTTGGACAGCCTGAAATGTCACAGAGGAGCTTTTAGAGACTTGCCCTTCCTTGGCACGAGCCGTAAATGATTGATTCATGCATTTGACTGCCTCGAGTAACAAACTTCTTTTGAGGCTGACTCCTAGCGCTGTAGCACTCGCAAAAACCTACAGGCGCTGGTATTATTTATAACCACCATTTCTGAAAATTAGTAACGATCTTGTGCTGGAAACACAACACTCATAACCATGTAAAATAAATATGCAACAAATTATGACTTTATTATCATGAATATGAGGATTTGCCTTCAGAGAAGTATATAAGCATTGTAATGGCCAGTCTCTAATTTAAAACAGAGTTGTATTTATTGTTCATCTTGTATCGTATTGTAAATGGCTTTCATGCTTTGCTTATTTTATGACTGGATTGGCTATTTTGGGCTTATTTCTGACAGATTTGTTTAATAAAGCACTGCAAGGCTATGGCCTCATTTTGACACAGGACGGGTCTAAGAGAGCATTATGTAAGGAAATTGAAATCTCATAGTTAATACTGGGTATTTATTTGAGGTGCCATTAAAAGAAGGAAACACTGGAGCAGGTTTGTGACACAGACAGAGCGTTCGCAGTTAGTTTACATGGCCATGCCGTACCTTCGGTTAATGTATCGGTTCCTTTTTCTTTCGGTTCCTAAGGCGCTTTTTCTTGTGCAGCTAGTAAATAGTTTGAAAATGTCACTTACATTTGCACTAGACAAGACAGAAAGGAGACACGTTATTATACTATGTTGTAGGAGTCAGTATTGTAAATGTTAAACACTTGCAGTTAAAGGATTTAGATGTCTATGTATATGCAGCCATACACTCCTATTGAACCAGTTTCTATTTTAAAGGTCATGGAGCATCTTTCAAGGTGGACTGTAAGTCCTGCTTTTGCAATGCTGGAGAAACCATCTGCTTCCCGCCGCAGTGCCCCAGTCTAGACAACTCATTTACAGGTGAGTGTATATGTGTCACTGCTCCTACAGTCTTTCAGCCCTACAGTTTACTTCCTGTTGCTATTTATGTTTCAACTACTCCGTCTTTCTCAGATCTTCCATGTGGCTGTCCTGATCACTTTGTTCCAGTGTGTGCCCGTAATGGACGCACGTACCCCAGTGCCTGTGTGGCACGCTGTATGGGCTTCCAAGACAATCAGTTTGTGTTTGGCTCCTGCAGGAGCACTGGACCCTGCTCACCCAACCCGTGCCAGAGAAACCAGAGGTGAGAGCAGGACTGACCCCGGGCAGTGATGGAACATTGCCCAGTCTGTAATTACATTAGGTATCATTAAAAACAATCACGGACACAGCATGTGTGCACGGCGATCCCCGGGTTAAGGCCGAGCTTGGGTTTAATATCTGTGTGAAGTTCACACAGATGTTCTCCTTGTTTCGGTTTCTTCCCAACTGACAAAAACATGCTGGTAAGAGGATTGGTTGAATAGCTGTGTATATGACGCCCCGCAATAGACCGGTGTCCCATCCAGACTGTGTTCCTGCATCCCGTGATCGTTTGATAACCTCTGGATACCCCGCGATCATCGCCATGATAACTCACGTACTGAAAATGAATTAATGATTCAAAAATATCTTTTTTAAATATGTTATATTACCACCAGGTTTCACAGTCATGAATTAAAACAATGTCATGAATGGGGAAAAAAAGGAATTATAATGTCAGAGAAGCGCCACGGATGTTAAAATACCTGTTCAATCCTTGTTATGGTGATGGGAAATATGGCAAAAATCTATCATGACACTTGGGATAAATTTACACACAATATCAATATGAATGATAGAACTTGCTAAGAGAGTACCGGCAAAGCCGTTATGCTGCACTTGCATGATAAATGATTTTAAGATTCAATTATTTGGTACAAAGAATATTTTAACATCCACTCATCTATCTGTTTCTGTGAGTAATGGAGCCAGTTGGGTTATAATTTTTGTCGATATGCTCACTTGTGTTATGAATCATTTATTACAATATGGATACAGATGAGTTACGTATTTCAAACCCAAAATAAAAAGGTAATAAAGAATTAGCTCTTACAGCAACTAATTGACGAAAACAACCAAATTTAATGATAAAAATAGTTTTTTTTAGGCGACACATTTCATTAGAGATTAGTTAGTGATGCACGTTGTATTGCACTAGTTCATTTGACTAAAAATTTATTTGAAAGGAAATGCAGCGAAGCTATTTGAATCAATTAATTTCTAAGTAGTTAGACAATTATATCGGACCTAGTAGCGATTCAAAGTTGTCGCGAGTCGAGTTCCTGATTCCAGACGTTCCACACACTGAAAATGATTCACGTCACGCAAACCCGGCAAACAAATGGAACATATAAACCGAGCCTTTAGTTGAATTCGACTGGTCGGACTTGAACAGATCAGAGCTTGAAATTAGTTAAGACACTTTCGGGATTGAGAGTAACGTTGTTATGCGCTCGCTGTACCAGTGTGTGGTTGCATTAAAACATCCCACGTACTCTATATAGTCAAGTTTTCCTTTTTTTTTTGTCCCACCTGGTGATTTTATGGCACTTCCTCTTCCCCAGGGATTTTTTTTTCCCCTCATGATTCCCATGCTTAGCCGTGTTGTTTATTCAGGTGTAATGTTCAAACATTCCCCTCCAGCCCAAGCTAATATTTCCTGGAGGTATTTTGTGGCAAGAGGGTTTTGTAATCCTTCCTCCGGATACACTTACTGGGCCGTAACCCCTTTAGCTTAAGAGTGTCAGCCTCCTCCGGGGACGGCATGAGTTCACTTTAAGCCATGTGCTAATTGTGTCTTTTATTGTCAGAGTAAGTGATGCAGTGTTAAACTAGTGTGAAGTCTTATTGGAGTCGTGAACACTTTAAGCATTCAAGAATACTATTAAAAAGTATCACCCATTTATGAACACTTCTCCTTTTAGTCCTAATCATGTTTAAAGTAATGAGGAGTGTGGAACGTTTAACCTTGTTAATGTGAGTTCTGTCGCTTCGTTTGTGTGCTCCAATCCGTGCGTTAATGTGAATCTTAACAAAGCATCTGTTGGTCTCTTCTGGACGATTTTTCCATTGTATCCCCAGACCGCTTGCTTATTGTAACAACTCGAAGAGAACAAAGTCTTCAAGAGCTCTTGAGCACATTGAAGAAGGCTCCTGCTTGTGTTGCTCTCCCTCTGAAATGAAACGTCTTGAGGAATCTGTCTTATGTAACACCCAACAGCTTGTTTTATAACCTCCCTCCCTGGCCCAGCGTTCAAAGCGAGAACGTAATTCCATTGTTTGTTCTTTGGTAAACAAGATGATAAAATGGCAAACCCTCGCTGTGAAAAACTTGGTCGCGGTGCTTTTATGGAGCCAACCTTGATGCATTGACATCCATAAACAAGTCGGGTTGTCATGGATCAAGTGCCTTATGTCTGATATAAAGTGCTGCGTGTAGTCCTACGGATATACTGAAGGAACAGGTCACTTCATTCGCCCGTTTATCTTCAGAATACACTTTATCTTGGTCAGTGGATTCAGTGCCTACCCTATGAACATAGGGTACGAAGTGGGAATACACCCCGGATGGGACGCCAGTCTTTCACAGGGCACAATGCGACATACTTTCACAGCCAGGGGCAGAAGAATTCATGGTTTCGCTCTGATTCATGATACTATTCCCTTGAAGGCATTTATTTTATACTTATACTTGTATTCCTATTCCAAATTATGGAATATGTGCCATAAGACATCTATATCTGTTCTTACTATCAGTTCCGTGTAATTTGGCCTCTTACCACAGAGGGGCAGAGTTGCCACAATGTTTTGACACGCAGGCCACTAAATGATTGATTTGATTATGGGTCGCGGTCTGGCAATGCAATGCAATATGACTAACAGCTTGGGCACTTAAAACAAATGAGTCTGCCACAAAAATCTGAGCTGTTTAAAATGTACTCCACATTTGATCTTCCCTTCCTTTTGTGTTCTGCAACTGCTGTGTAAGATGATCCAGCGCTACACTTTAACCTCTAGCACCTTACTAAGCTCACATCTACTTCAGAAGAACTCTCTGTCTTTTTAACATGATACCCAGACATAATACTAACCAACACACAGCGGACAAACTACGTGTTCTCCAAGCACTAATATATTTCCAATATCTCAAATATTTCAGTAGAAATATTTCCAGCACATTGCTCACAAATCGCAATACCGCAGTATTATTCACATTACAGCCTTTGTGGTCTTTATGGGAGATGGGAAAATAGTCCAATTATCTTCCTTTTTTTTTTTTTTTCTATTAGAAATTCTTCTGTGGCTTGGCCTGCATCCGTCATGTCCACATTGGACAGGAACTAATTGTCTGCCTTACCTTTTACATTCAGATTTCTGTCGTCGTGCGTATATCCTGAGCAGTACCTCAGTGTATCGTTTAGGTTGTGCGTGGAAACACTGGTAAACATTCTACCCTTTTTATATTTTAGTAATAAAAAGCAAAGCCCTGTAGAAAAGAACAGGAAAGAGGATTATAAAGAGGATTCAATAATAACTTATACGCACGGCTCAAACCTAAGGATTGAAACCTCAGAAGTTATGAAAAAGGAAGGCGGAAGGGAACAGCCGGATATACAAAATAACACAACTTCTCTTCTTTCACTCACACTTTAAGGATTGAATATAGAAGAAGAACGTATTTATAATTAAGACCCCTTGTTTTCAGTAGCCATTACAGCCTGGTCAGGTTTGTGGTGCAATCGGCGCCTTTCCAAGGAACACGAGTCGGGAATACACCATATATGGATAAATAGCGTGCCACTCCATTGTAGGACACATACAGGCGCATACATTCAGACACACATTCACACGTAGGGGCAAGTTTTGGGGAAGTTGGAGGAAACTGGAGAAACCCACATGGACACAGAGATAACATGTAGAACTGTCCATCCATCCTCAACCGCTTATCCGTAATCGGGTCGCGGGGGTAGCAGCTCCATCAAGGAACCCCAAACTTCCTTTTCCTGAGCAATTTTAACCAGCTCTGACTGGGGGATCCCGAGGCGTTCCCAGGTCAGTGTGGAAATATAGTCTTTCCACCTAGTCCTGGGTCTTCCCCGAGGTCTCCTCCCAGTTGGATGTGCCTGGAATACCTCCCTAGGGAGGCGCCCAGGGGGCATCCTTACCAGGTGCCCGAACCACCTCAACTGACTCCTTTCAACGCCAACGCAAAAGAGAAGAAAGTAAAGAATATTATACGCTGTTAAACAGTAGAGAGAGTACCGTACCCCAAGGCTCATGCACGTAACCTACAGCAAGAATGCCTCTGTTCTTATAAAAATGTTATGTAATACCATACAATCCCACTTAAAGTGTCGTGTGTACAAATTACATTACAAACGATTTAGAGTAGATACTCACTTACTTTTACCAATGGTGACCGCAGTATGTAGCACAGGGCAAGCAGTAGCTTCTCTCAAGCTGACACTGTCATTTATAGTAGAGACAGGGCCATAAGTATTTGGACAGCAACACAATTTTTGCCTCTGTTCACCACCACGACGGATTTGAAATGACACAGTCAAGATGGGATTAAGTGATAAGTGTCGATGTACAGCTTTGATGCAAGGGGTTTAACAAAAATATGGCATTAAAACGTTTATGAATTACAGCCACTTCACAGATTTACAGATTTCCTCCACTTTCATGGGCTCAAATGCAATTAGGCAATTGACTGATATGTAAATGGTATGTGGTCTGTACTTATGTAGCACCATTTAACCTTAGGGCTTTACACGGTTTCTTATCCACCCATTCTCACACACACACACACACACACACACCGATGGTAGCAGAGCTGGCATTCAAGGCGCTAACGTGCCATTGGGAGCAACTTGGGGTTCAGTGTCTTGCGCAAGAACACATCGGCATGTGGAGTCATGTCGGCTGGGAAATGAACCGCCAACCCTACGATTAGTGGACAACCCGCTCTACCACCTGAGCCCTTATGAAGTTATGAAATAAGCAGTTTCATGGCCAGCTGTGGCCTGTTTTCTCAATGTTTCATGACAGATTAAGCAGATAAAAGTGTTGACTGCAAGTGTTGAATGTGCATTTGGTAGCAGTTCATGGGAACTCTCGATATGTGGTCCAAAAAGGTGTCGATGCAATTGAAGCTGGCCATCATTAGAGAGACAGCAAAAATGTTACGAGTGGCCAAATCAACAGTTTGTGCGTTTCACTCACAGAAGGCAGAAAGGCCCACAAACAAGCAGAAACTGAACGCAGCTGCAGTAAAGTCCTGGCAATGCATCTCAAGGGAGGAAACTCAGCATTTGGTGAGGTCCATGGGTTCCAGATTTCAGACTGTCATTGACTGCAAGGGATTTTCCTCTCAAGTAGAAAAAATAATCCTAATATTTATGATTGTTAGTTTGTCTATTACTTCTGAGCCTGTGAAAATGGAGGGACTCTGCAAAAACTGACCGTAATTCCTAAACAGTTAATGCAGAGTTGTTGTTTAACCTGTTGAATTACAGCTGAATCCAATCCAAATGTGCTGGTGTACAGAGGCAAAAATGCGAAAATTGGTCCCAATATTCATGGACCTGACTGCAAATTATCCATTCAATATCTGCTTATTCTACCCGCAGAGTCATTTATCCGTGCAAGACTATCATATTGTATAGTTCAGATGACTTGCATTAGGTGTTTTCTATCAACTGTGATTAAACTACAGCATTATTTCATATTCGCTATCTCAGGTGCATCCCGAAGCGGCGTGTGTGTCTGACGAATACAACAGACTACCCGTGTCTACAGTACCAGTGTGTGGGCCGCCCTTCCGGCTGCGACCCAAACCAGCTGGATCCGGCCTGTGACACGGACAACATGGAGCACACCAACCTGTGTCTGCTGTATCAGAGTGGCAAAACCCTGGCATACATGGGTCACTGTCAGGTATACACATTACCTCCATTACAGCACAAGAACTAACACAGTTTATTATTTTTGACATTTTTATAGAACAGGCTCACGGTGGCTTAGTGGTTAGGCTCACACCTCCAGGGTCAGGG
>JAFFST010054302.1:206111-210759 GCA_022414735.1 Noturus placidus
CAGAAATTGAATTTATTTATTGTATAATAATACAAATAATACAAATAAATATTATATAATAATAATAATAATAATAGTTTCTACATTTGCACTGAGCAAGTATTAACTATAAAAAGCTTCAGTTATACAATCTGACTGGCTGAGTCACATTCAAAGCTGTTCAAGGTAAACTCATACATATACACGTGACTACAAGATAAGAGATGAATTCTAGAATAAAGCTCGTTACGTTTAAGCCATTGGTCTGTCCATATAAAGCCCTAAGCTTAGCCTGTTATGTTGCTTAGCAACCCAATCTTACTGTTAACAGAATACATTGACTAGCTGCAGAATTGTTCATTGTGAATATTATTAATAAAAAATGTAATTATTTACTGAACACTGCTTCACGTCATACCAAAGAGCAATATGTTTATTTTGTTTTACCGTGTGTGTGTGTATGTGTGTGTGTGTGTGTGTGTGTGTGTTTTGCACACAGGATGCCTGCAGGGTAACTCGGGAAGTGTGTGGACACAACGGTGAGACGTATAACACCGTGTGTGAGGCGTTTTCGGATCGCATGGCTGTGGATTATCAGGGCCGTTGCCATGCTTTGGGTTCTGTGTCAGGTTTCCCGTCTGATTCAGGCTGTAATGCCGTGCCCTGTCCTGCACTCTCTGCTGCAGGCTGTAACCCCATTACTCCACCTGGTGAGTTACACTCTGCTCTTCTCAGCTTTACACAACTCGCATGTGTCTACAAGTTTAGACCTTTTCGCTCTCCCCCCTCTCTCTATCTCTCTTCCTATGTGTGTGTGTAGGTGCATGTTGCCCTGTGTGTGCCGGGATGTTGCAGATCCTCTGGAATAAACAGCAGATGAATGTCTTCGCCAAGGTAATTATCTTCTCCTTGCTCATATTCTGCCCTCGATCTATATTTACGTAGTACAGAAAATCTTTGCAGTTCAGTTGGTGTCTTAGGTCCTGGTTGCACTTAATTTCAGTAACACAAGGTGAACAGTAGATGGCAGCATGGATCACATTTCACCTACAAATGCTCCAGAGCATACTGTATAATGATTTTAGCCTTAAATCACATTTTAAAAAAAAACAACAACACTTCAGTTTATTTTTTAATCCCAATCATTGAGTTATTGCTTTTTTTCAGCATATGTGGGTGTACATAATTGTCTAGAAACGCAGGAAAAATAATGAACTTGATTCCAAACTACACCATCGAAATGGCCACAAGGAAACTCAGAATAAAGATCTGCCAGTAAAGCAAAGTTTAAAGAGATTAGTATCTGCTTATTGCCCTACTTAAATAAACAAAGAGTTGGGTTGTTTTTACTTAAGTAATTTGTAGGTGGATGAACTTTGGTCTGATTTGATTAGTTGATTTAGATTATAAAATGGATACTGAAGATGAACAAACGTATTCAGTAATATACAGCAGAACTGCAATGCAAAGCAAGTCACAGTTATAGATTAATGCACTTAAGTTATTGTTATATAATATGTTATTGTTTCTATAGTAACCAGTCCATGCACGATATAGGTTTTTTGGGGGGTTTTTTGTGATTATTGTGGTCAAAATGAGTGAGTTTTTGTTCTGTTTTTCTGGAGAACTACTTGAATTGGCGAAATTACAGAGAATTGTCTTTCGCAGTGATGCTTTTTGCTAAATGAGACCTTTTACTTGTACTCACAAGGTCGATGGATGCGTATCGAATAGTGCTTTTCCGAACATGACGCGTCTTGGCCAAAATTCCGCTGTAATTTTGGAAAAAAAAAAAAAACCGCAAACTCCTCCGAATATATTAAATATAATATTTAATATAATATAATATATTTAATATAATATTTTGCGTTCATTTCTGCAATCGCAAAAGTCACAGAATCCTGGAAGGACTGAGTAGCTTTCTCATTCACAGGGACAGACGCTCCATGTATGATTAATGATAAACCGATTCGAATGTGTTGTTCTTTCGCCGAGAAAAGAAAACACGTGTTCTATAAGAAGACATTTATTTCACATTCATGGAACGATCCTCCAGTGTCAATGCTTTATAATTGCCAGTGAGTTTTCCGCCGCAGAAGAGTCCTCAGGTGTAGAGTTTACACATCGTGGTTTCTCGGGAACTTACTGCATTGCTGGATTTTTAAAATAATTGACTGTTTTTAACTGACCTAATGTGAGGCATAACAGCATGCGATTTGTTTAATGTAGCCATAAATGGATACAAAGTTTGTGTGTACAAACTGTAACCATATTGGCAAATTGTTGTAAATTGAAATACGTAAGGATTGGGAAATAATCAACTTTAGGCGTGGTAAGAGTGATCCTGCATGTTGTTCTCCATCACATTACTGCATCGTTGATTATTTTCCTTTAACAGCACAACCGGCATGTTTTATTCCTTACATAGAACATATCAGACTACCTAGTATTCTGAAAGGATGAGCAAAAAATCTGTTTTTGTCCAGTTCTGTCCTAGCCTAGGGTCTTATTTCATTCAGAACATAAAGCGTATATGTATATGTAATAATGTAATAATAAGTTCAGCTAATCACAATATTAACCAACAGCATAGTGTTTTCCTGTCAGTGTTGATTTAGCTCTTTCCTAGCCTAACAGTGTGTGTGTGTGTGTGTGTGTGTGTGTGTGTGTGATATATTTTCAGCTGAACCGGAATCAGCCGGTCACGGTGCATGACATCCTGAGAGTCCTGCGTCTCCACATCTCCGTCCCTCAGTGCGATATCTTCGGCTACCTGAGCATCGACTCTGAGATCGTGATCCTCATCGTACCCGTGGACCAGCAGCCCACGCCACTGCAGGTGTGTCTGTATTTAGGTCTGCGTGTACACTCTACACTGTTTTGTTTGTGTGTTCCCCTTTACTAGAGCCTTGAGCTCTTTTGTCAGCATTCACAGTAAATTCAGAGAGACTGCCCACTGCGCTGTCAAACCCATTATCTTCACTCAGATGCACATAATGGAAGAGAGACTTTGAAACACAGAACGTATATGTGTATATATATGTGTATATATAGTGTATATGTATAGTGATGGATTGACAGGCAGTGAGATGCCTTTTGACAGCTCGTCAATCAAATAAGCCTCGCAGCAAGGCTACAAGCATAATTAGAGCTTCTCGATGAAAATAAAATGGAATATCTTAGGACTGAGATCATGAAACTTTGGCCAGTTTTGTAAGGAACAATGTGTATATTTGTTAAATTCGTGCATTGCTGTAGCATCATTTTCGTAGCAGATGTTTGAGAAGGACAGTTTGTGTGCATTGTGAATTACTGAAATGATTTACTGCAGTACTTAAGGCTGAGCCAAAGCAACTGCTATTTAGTAGGATGCCAAGAGCAGAGTGTGTCCCCCAAAGCTATAAGGATACTAGCGTATTAATATCTTATTAATTAAACAGTAAATCATTGCAATGTCTCTGCTTTTCTGGTGATGGAAATTTCATACATTTTCTCAACATTTACTGAGTTATATTTGGGAGTATAATATTCAGTACATAATATTAAACCTTTTGTTTAGGATACATTTTGGGGGTTTTCTCTTCATAAGGAATGACAAACTGCCTATTTTATTTGTATTATTTGAACAAATCACACAACGTTCCAACATTGTTTTTTTTTTTGTTTTGTTTTTTTTTTTTTGCTTGCTTTTTAGTCTTTAGCCGCTCCATGCTTCAAGTATGTGAGGTCATGTGGTACATCCATGATCATTGGTCATCAGTGTACATTACTGTAATTAGATTAGATTCTGTAAAAAGTAATGTAAGGGATTACTCTTTATTTTTCAGTCATTTAAATACAGTTACTTTTTTAAAAATGAAATGTGATACCTGCATTACATTTAGAACTTCAATAATATTAAACAAGAAAGAAAGGAATCATTATTTAAAACTAAAATCAAAGTCCCACGATTGCACTTCCTTTAAATTTGATGATGAATCTAACAAGCGTGCTTTCTTGTGAAAGGATGGCATAAGCAACGACTGGCTGTTTTGCTAAGTGGAAATATCACCATTACTTCAAATTTATGACACACTGAGACAAGAACATCTCTGTATAATGTTAGTTATGTCCTGGGAGGGGGGGACACTTATCAACCTCTCCACATCAGTAGCACCAGTAATTTATTAAAGCACCTGTCACAGTGACATTGGCCCGTTAGACTTGAGTCGAATTCACCAATACTCCTGAAATACTCTGCAGTTTTGTATAACTTACTGAGGCATGAGTTGTTGTGTGGTTTTTTGCTCTTATTGTTGATCCATTTTAATTTATTTAATGTTTATTAAAGCAACTTCATTTATAGTGTTATCCGATCGTATACAATTTATTTGAAAGAAATGATTTCGATAGCAATTTTATGTATGAAGTAATTAAGAAGTAATTAGTTTGATTCTTTTTTTAGACAGAGTAATGACTAAAGTCAATACTAAAAGTTTGATTACCATTTTAAAAAGTAACCAGTAATTACAGTGGTGTGAAAAAGTGTTTGCCCCCTTCCTCATTTCCTGTTCCTTTGCATGTTTGTCACACTTAAGTGTTTCAGAACATCAAACCAATTTAAACAATAGTCAAGGACAACACAAGTAAACACAAAATGCAATTTGTAAATGAAGGTGTTTATTATTAA
>JAFFST010054302.1:211244-221552 GCA_022414735.1 Noturus placidus
AGGATCTCTTGGTGGACCTTACTGTGTCAAGCAGCTCCTATTTAAGTGATGCCTTGATTGTGAACAGGTGTGGCAATAATCAGGCCTGGGTGTGGCTAGAGAAATTGAACTCAGGTGTGGACAACCACAGTTATAGTAAGGGGGGCAATCACTTTTTCACACAGGGCCATGATGGTTTGGATTTTTTTTCACCTTTAATAATAAACACCTTCATTTACAAATTGCATTTTGTGTTTACTTGTGTTGTCCTTGACTATTGTTTAAATTGGTTTGATGTTCCGAAACACTTAAGTGTGACAAACATGCAAAGGAACAGGAAATGAGGAAGGGGGCAAACACTTTTTCACACCACTGTAGTTACGTTTTAGGAATAATTAACCCAACATTGACTACGTTTACATGGACAGCAGTAATCCTATTATGGACCTTATTCTGAATAAGACAATATTGTGATTAAGGTGTTTATATGAGTCGCTTTTAAAATATTCCTTTCATTTTCCTGTTTTACATGTTATAGAACATAGAGCGATTAACATCACACGTCATTACGTCACCGTGCCACGCCGTCCGACACTCCCTCCAGAATTTCACGTATCGACATACAGTTGGTCTTTGTTATGTTATGATACCGTATACAGTTTTGTGTGTTTTTATTTTACATTTTTACAAACGCTTTCAAGTGCAGTTAATTATTTGTCATGCTGTATGTGCAAATAGACGACTGCTTGAAGCTGTGGGCTGCGTCCCAAACCGTCTATATAGTAGCCGAGATGCATGTATTTTGCCTACTATAGGCCTACAGTAGATAATTACATGGTTTGGGACGCAGCCGTGCTCTCTTGTTTGCCGTCAAACGGTTGAGCACTGCCGTGTGTGTACGTGTCCTGTCGCAAAATGCGGTGAAAACTCCCATAATAATGTGACTAAGGTGTGTACATGTCTGTAATACACGTCGATAACACGAATAAAACAGGAGTACTCAACACGTCTTAATTCCATTTGTGTTTACTTCGAGTATGACTTTAGTCGGAACAACCGCGGTTTACATGCTAGTTTCTTAATCAGAGTATTATCTTAATCGGATTAATATTGGATTATATATGTTGTCCATGTGAACGTACTGATTGTTGGTCATAACGAGGAAGGAATAGTTGTACTCTGTTCTTTTATGAGTGGTTATGCAAAATGCAAATGCTGCAGAATCAGTGATGTTCTTGGATCAGATTACAGATTTCAAGAGATACGCTGATTAAAGAAAGTGACTTTAGATCAAATGAAAAGGACTTTTTTTAATCAAAACTCTAATGTTTCAGTTCAAGGTCTTGTTGATAAACAGACAGACAAACCAGACAGATAGTTCTGCCATATGAACTGTAATTTAATGCCCTGTTGTCACAAAGCCACCCACCCACCACCACCTCCTACTTCCTGAGGAATTTTACTGAGGAATTTTAATTAATTCCTTAGATGCATATAGCAGTTGACACTAGAAGCACTTTACATAGTATGTGGGGGAGAGGGTGGTCTCCTAATCCTCCACTAGTGTGTAGCATCTACCTGGATGATGGGACGGCAGCCATAGTGCGCCAGAACCACACCACACACCAGCTATTAGTGGAGATGAGAGAGTAATGTAGCCAGTTCAGAGATGGAGATTATTAGGGGGCCATGATGGTGACGGGCCAATGGGAGAATTTCACCAGGACACCAGGGTTATACCCCTACTCTTTTATGGTAAGTGTACTGGGATTTTTAATGACCACAGAGAGTCAGGACCTCGGTTTAATGTCTCATCCAACAGACGGAGCTGTTTTTACAGTATAGTGTCGCAGTCACTCTACTGGGGCATTAGGACCCACACAGACCACAGAGTGAGCGCCCCCTGCTGACCTCACTAATACCACTTCCAGCAGCAAGCTTAGTTTTTTCCCTGGTGGTCTCCCATCCAGGTACTGGCCAGGCTTAACCCTGCTTAGCTTCAGTGGGAAACCAGGCAAGAGCTGCAGGGAGATATGGCTCTGACAATTCAATACTTTTAGACTCATTTTTAATTTCCTTAAGGTAAGTTTTAATTAAAGTACGTTTGAATTAAACCAGCACTTTAAGCACTAAAGCCCTAAAACAAGAACTTACCTTTCGCTCGAAAGTGAAATAAAGTATACACACCGCCCTGCTACTGTTCGTGCTAATATGTCTCTGGTGAACAATTTCTTTTTCTTGCATCATATTTCATCTGTTGGTTGAATGTACACACAAATATTACGTCAGATTTGATCATCTACTCACAGCATGTGTGTTAAAATGATAGAAAGCCCTGTACACTGCTGCTAAACACAGTGCATGTCTGGTGTGTATCCCCAGATTGAAGCCTGCAGTAAAGAAGCCGAGAAGATCGACTCTCTCATTAACTCGGGCAGTCCCACGCTGGTGTCACACGTCCCCTTGTCCGCCTTCCTGACCTCTGAGCTCAAACTGTCCACTGTTAGCTCTGCTGCTCCCCCCAGTGCTTCCCTCAATGTGTCCACCTGTCTCTCTCTCTGTCTCCTCCTCACATTCCTGCTGTCCTACCTAAACAACCTGAAAGGTCATTGCTGAACAACAGTGCCCCCAGGACTGACCTTACCTTCCTCGCCTCATTCCCAGAAGCCCCAGTCTGCATAGCCTTGACAATCACAGAAACGCCTGAGAACAATCACTCGAAATATGACGGGACAATGAAGTTAAGGAATCAATAATGGACTATTGAGCTATATTCCTGTCAAGGGTAAGCTGAGGGTTTTTTTTAGCTGTCACATAGCAGTGAGCCTCAGAAAACATGAGGAATAAAGCAAGGAGATGGATAGAGTGAGATCTCCGAATTAATTTCTGGCTCTGGTGCTCCTCTCTGCTGCCTTTCACTTCCGGTCCACTGGAGCAGATACTTTAAACAATATACATTTCACACACATCATTTTATAGATGAGAACTGAAGAAGATAATCAACGGAAGTGGAGAAGGCTTTCTACCCCAATATTTCCTTCATTCCTCTCTGTATATAATTTAATAGACCTAAATGGAGATTATAGCCATCCTAAGCCGTTTTTTCACTGTACGATTTCAGCTGCCTTTTAAGATTATTACTTGTCACACTGTATGAAATGATCCCAGCGAAATCTTGGCCAAATTCTCTACCAGTTCTCTGTGTCAGATGATATGATGAAGATCCTCTAAAGATCATAACGGATCATTAAACAACGATTGTCTAAGACTTATTAAAGAAAATGACTATGTTCTGCTTATCAATTCGTGTAGTCTGTGCTCGTACAGATAAGGGGGACGCATTAAACAGAAACATGCTTGACAGTGAGCTCGTCCTGACGAGCATCTTTTGTCTGTCCATTAGCATGCTTTGTTTACATGCCGCCATTGCCGTTACCGAATTTGTAGCTTTCCGGTGAGTCTACTCCTACTTATTGACAGCTTTTTGACAAGCACGTTAGCAACATAATCACAATTTTCTGACACTACCAGGACTTTGTTGTCTTTGGTTGCAACGGTGCTGAATCAGTCGCCAAGTAAGCTTGTAATATTATTCATTCAAAAGGCTGGATTACACATGCTTTTAACTATGCGTTCACGTCCACAAGATGGCTGCCGCACATATACTGCGGTCATTATGAGTGTCGCTTGCGTGCATCCTCAGAAATGAACAGAAGGCATCCACATCTGTATTAGTAAATATGTGAATGTAAGGTCAGAGTTTACAATTTGAGACTCTTGACGACGGCAGAAAGTTTCAACAGAGCTTTTACAATCTTACAGTTCGACTTGGAAATCTGTCGGAAATCTGTTTTGGCTCTAAAATGCCATCTAGTGTAGAGGTCGACTGATAGTGGATTTTACCGATATCGATAACCAAGTTAGGCAATACCTGCCGATAACCGTTTAATCAACTTATTGATAACTGTTTTTAAAACTGATACTGAATAAAAACATAACACTCGAAGTAAAATATTGCTGAAATTTATTACAAAAATAAACAGTACTGCCTGTATGCTATTTTTTAAAATGAACTAAATATATAAATATTAATATATTAACTATTAATAAATTTCAATTAAATTAAAGGTATACATCCAAACTGAACCAAAAAGTAACACTCCAAATAACAAATAAAAATAGACTTTTTTAAACAAAACTACAAATATCACAACAAAATTAGTCAGTTTATATTTTGCCTCTAGAGGCCGCTCTCGTACTGTATAATGACAGCATGCCCTTCTCAGCCACTCCCGCAACAAACGCCACCGGGTAAAACTGTCGGTGTGGATTTTTGTCCATAAAACCGATAATTCCAGCAATCGTTTATCAATCTGCAAAACCGATCAATCGGTCGACCTCTAATCTAGTGGATGTGGTTTTATTTCTTCGGATGTACACGAAGTACACAGTTTAATATGTTAAACAGTGCTGCTCTCGTTTCCGCTGTTTTTATTCACATCAAAAATAAGACAAATTATCTCAACTCATGACTAAAAATAAATGTAAATTTTGTCCGCTGCAGCAAAATCGGGCCGAAAATCGTACAGTGTGAACCCGGCTTTAATGAGTATGACAATCGTATCCACAATTGGGTAATCACAACAGTATGCCTTGTTTATATAGATTATATATGTAAAGATTTATTATATGAAGTATTGCAAAAAACAAACAAAAAAAAAGTATGTTGTTAAAAATACTTAAATGTTTATTTTAAGATGTTTTCGGACCCAGAGGTCGGAGCCACAATGTGCCATTTTGAAATCTTATTCTTGCATGATGACAATTATGAAGTGTTTTTACAGAAAGCTGTGTATCGTTCTGTCCTGTCCGTGTCTGATTACATGTTGTCTCTGCCTATGTCAAATGAAGGATTTCTTATTTTAACAGTATTATTGTGCTTGGGCAGCTTTTGTAGCATTTCCACTCAGTGGAGCTTTGTGCTCGTTTATGTTTGTGTGTTTGCAATTTAACTGATGTATTTTTATAAGATAATTATAATAAAAAGTGTTCATATTGCCAAGTGTCAGGCTGAATGTATGTTGTGTTTTTAGAGCATGCCGTCTCTTTTGTGTGCGTCAGCTCTTTGAGTTTATAAACTGCGGTTTTGCCATCACTTTGACGTGGCACTATTGTGCAATCAGCATGATGCGTCTGCAAAGCTTCAGAATTGTACACTGAGATTGGCCATCATCAAACAGGGGAATAATATTCTCTCCCACACCAATGGGGACATCTATTTATTTATTTATTTATTTATTACAAATAGTTTCCAAAAACGATATCAGTTCCCATCAGGTTTCTAAATGTCTAACTGTTTGGTTTTTTTTTAATAAATCAAAATATGTCTAATGTATTAATGTGTTAGTAAAAATAAATTGAGCAAATATTCATTTTCCAGGGAAAATGAACACATTGTAATTAAAAATATTTTGTGTGTCCATAAGGAAAGTAGCAATCCGTGCTGTGAAAAGTATTTGCCCCCATCCTGATTTCTTCTATTTTTGTGTATATCTCATACTAAAAGTTCAGAAATTAAATAGTTATCCAATACCACGGGGCCTGTGTGAGAATGTATTGCATACTGCATTGATAATGGGGTTCAGCTGGACTAGACGCAACCAGGCCTGATTACTGCAAACCCTGTTCAATCACATCAACACTTAAATAGAACTTTTACATCAGCATGAAGTCGGTTAAAAGGTCTTACCCAGTAACACACGATGCCAAAATTTAAAGAAATTCCAGAAACGATGAGGAAGAAGGTGATTGAAATACATCAGTCTGGGAAGGGTTACAAAGCAATTTACATAACCTGGGACTCCAGATATTCATAGAGAGAGCCATTATATCTTAATAGAAAAACTCTGCACAGTAGTGAACCTTCCCAGAATTGTCCGACCTTACAAATTCCTACAAAAGTGCAGTAACTACTCATCCAGCAAGTCACAAAAGAGCCAAGGACAACATCAAAGGACCTACAGGCCTCTCTTGCATCAATAAAGGTGACTATTCATGACTCCACTATCAGAAAGACACTGGGTAAAAATGGCATCCATTGAAGAGTAATGAGGTGAAAACCACTGCTAACCCAGAAGAACATTAAGGCTCATATGAATTTTGACAAAACACACCTTGATGATCCTCAAACCTTTTGGGAGAATGTTCTGTGGATTGATAAGTCGAAAGTGGAACTGTTTGGAAGACAGGAGTCCCGTTACATGTGGCGTAAACCAAACACAGAACACCACAAAAAGAACATCATACCTACAGGAATGCATGGTGGTGGAAGTGTGATGGTGTGGGGATGCATTGCTGCTTTAGAGACTGGGAAACTTGCAATACTTGAGGGAAACATGAATTCTACTCTGTACCAAAAAATCCTAAAGGAGAATGTGCGGTCTTCAGTCCGTAAGTTGAAACTCAAGTACAACTTGATTATGCAGCAAGACAATGATCCAAAGCATAGGAGTAAATCCTAGTCCTAGAAGGAAGTGAAACAATGATCTCCAGTTATCAGAAGCATTTGATTGCAGTTGAGTGAAGTTATTGCTACTACAGTTATCTACTTATTTGTCATCCATCATCTCTGTAAAAAAAAACCCAAACATTCCAATCTTCACACAAAAGTCATTATTCAACTTGTTGTTCCTCTTTTGAGGTCTGAGCTGGAAAAAAAGGTTTACATTTGAACATTTTCATGCGTAGTGGTCTCTACAGTGGACAGCTATTCAAAAGTTATTGCAAGGATTTCAATAGAATAACTGCATAACAGACACTAGAGTGGACACTTCAATAACTGTTTGCAAAAGTGTATGTAACAGTAAAATAAAATAATTTTTTATGCCTAAAGAAGAGTAAAAACACGAAAACATTATGAAATCCTTGATCAAGATTTCATCATTCATGCATGAAAGGGTTAATGCCTCAACAACTCACAGGAACACTTAAAATGCACTGTTCTCCCTTTACTGGCTGAGTGTATGGCACTAGTAAATAACTTTGAGTTGCTCCTGTGATATTTAATTGTATATTACTACGTATTCTTTCAATCTTTGTTGTTCTATTTATTTTCTTGATGTGGGGAAAATTTCTTAATGTGTTAACTGTTGTCGTGTTGTTCATTATTGTGTTTTTTGCTGCCTTCTTGGCCAGTTCACTCTTGCAAAAGAGATTTTCTCTCAGTGAGTTATCCTGGTTAAATAAACATTACAAACAAACAAACAAGAGGTGATACAAACAGATTTTAGGTTTAAGGGTGCAATTAGTTTTTCACATTAGTGATAGATGTTGGATTTTTAAATTATTATTATTAATCATTTATTTATTGCTTCAATTGAAAACAAACTGTTGTGTTTACTCAGGTTATCTTTGTTTCATGTTGTATTAAGTTTGAAGATGTGAAACTATTTAGTACACAAAAACAGAAGAAAATCCATATAAAATACGTTTTCACAGCGCTGTATTTAAGCACATTCCACAACATTAAATGCAGCTATAAATGTTTATTTAAAAAAAAAAAAAAAAAGTATGAAGCCACTCTTTAATATATACAGATTGTAATCATTGGCAAGTTGTTGTGTATAAGAAGAATAAAACAATTGGTTGCGCTGTCGCTATCCTTCATTACGTTCCTATAACGGCACACGCTAGACTGTTTTAATCATCTTATATTGCAACGATTTGCCTGTCTTTATCTGTTTAAAGTTATCTTTTGTGAAATGTTAGTTTCTTTAATCCCTTTAATACTCTAACAGCTATAAATAGCTTGTAATTTTACTGAAAGCGTAAAATTCCTCTGTTCTGAAATTTTAAAGGAACTGCCATAGCTCTGTAACAAAGTGCTGACACTGGCACTCCTTTAAAGATGTTGGAGGAAATTCATATAAAAAGTTCAACCTATCACCGATTACACAAGAGGAACTGTTGTTATAGACCCATCAGAATTCAACAAAAAACTAACACAGCATTTTATATATATACATAGATAGCGAGATAGAGAGAGAGATAGATAGATAGATAGATAGACAGACAGACAGACAGACAGATAGATAGATAGATAGATAGATAGATAGATAGATAGATAGATAGATAGATAGATAGATAGATAGATAGATAGATAGATAGATAGATAGATAGATATTTAATTATTATTACAATGATCTAGCCTCAAAAAGACATTTTATTTCCTCCTCGTCTGGGATTTAAGAAAACGGAAAGTACATGGTGAATATAGATATGAAAAAATATCAGTGGATAATTTGATTGACATAATAGTTATGTTAAGTTACAGAAGCATGAGATCTAACCATTTATGTCACCCATGCACACAGAAAATGAGTGGGCAGGGGATGAGTATAAACAGCCAGTGAGGAATCTTAGCTGTTCACTTGAGTCACTTCTCACATGATGACGATAATGGAGTTGTTCCTTCTAATGATCATCTTCACAGTAAAGCAGCCAGGTAAGAGAAAGGTTATTTTTTCTTTGTGTTTTTTTTTTTTTTTTTTTCGGTGAAATCTTACTTTTGTTGGACAACACCGTAGTTAATAAGCACAAAAACAGCTACAGTATTTGTATTAAAAAATGCTAGTCAGTGATGATGTGTTGGCATGGATGAGTTATATTACTATAGTAACAGGAAGGCCAGGTTCGAAAAACACATTTATTCCTTTGGAAGATGCTTTTATCAAAAATGAGGCAGGATATAATGTACTGTTGGGCGTTTTAGGGTTTTGTGTAAGTTCCGGATGTCTGGTACAAACATACTACTACACAAGTATAGTAACAGTGCCCTCCACTAATATTGGCACCCTTGGAAAAAATGAGCAAAGAGGGCCGTGACAAATTGTCCTTATTGTTTAACCTTTTGATCTTTTATTTATTTTATTTTTTTAAATCACAAAAATACTCTGCTTTCATGGATATCAAACATTTGCAAAACACGGGATTCTCCAAAAAAAAAAAATTTGGCACACCTTTGAATTCATACGAGAAAATATGTTTAAAGTATGTTGCCCTTGATATTTAAAAAGATTTTAGTACACCAGCATGACTAGGAAAAGGAAACTGTTTGACCATAACTTCCTTTTTCACATGGGTATAAATATGAGGTAACATATAGGCCAATTTCCTGTGTCATTCACGAAAATGTTGTTGAGCTTCACAAAATGGGGAATAGTTATAAGAAAATTGCAAATGCATTGAAAATGTCAATTTCCACCATCAGGGCACTAATTAAGAAGTTACAGTCAAATGGAAATGTTATGAATCATTTGTCTATAGTATATTGCCTCAACGCACTGTGAAGAGGAGGTCGAGTGGCCAAAAAATAATGACTCACAGCTGGAGAATTGCAGAAGTTAGTGTAGTCTTGGGGTCAGAAAGTCTCCAAAACTACAATCTGTAGTCACTTACATCACCACAAGTTGTTTGGAAGGGTTTCAATAAAAAAAAGTCTCTACTCTCATCCAAAAACAAACTTGAGTGTCTTCAGCTTGCCAGACACTACTGGAACTTCAAATGGGATCGGGTTCTCTGGTCAGATGAAACCAAAATAGAGCTTTTTGGCAATAAACACCAGAGGTGGTTTTGGAGCACACAGAGAGGTATCCATATGGAAACGTACCTCATGCCCATGGTTAAATATGGTGGTGGCTCTTTAATGTTTTGGGATTGTCTTTCTGCCAGAGGACCTGGACAGTTGTTAGGAGACATGGCATCATGGACTCTATCAAATATCAACAGATATTAAATGAATACCTGACTGCATCTGCCAGAAAGCTTAAAATGGGCCATGGTTGGATCTTCCAGCGGGACAGTGATTCAACATTAAAATAGTTTACTGACCACAAAATCAAGCTCCTGCCATGGCCATCCCTTGAACCCCATAGAAAACCTGTGGGGTGAACCGAAGAGGAGAGTCCACCAGCATGGACTTGACTAAAAGCACAAAGAATTGACTAAAAGGGTGGCAATCATTTTTTGCACATAAATTTTTTTTTTTTTTTGATAAACATGTGTTGTGTTTGCAATTGTTCGATATCCATGAGAGCAGAGTATTTTGTGATTATTTTAAACAAAAGATCAAAAGGATAAACAATAAAGCCAAATCACATTTCACAGCCTTCTTTGTTCATATTCACCAAGTGGTCCAATATTACTGGAGGGCAACATTTAATTTAATTTAATTAATTTATCAATTTGTATAGTGCTTTTTACAATGGTACATTGTCTCAAAGCAGCTTTACAGAAATATCATTTTTACATTTTTACAAGCGACTTACTAAT